>VXBP01000010.1:22598-34119 GCA_013400115.1 Rhinopomastus cyanomelas | reverse complement strand
CCCCTTCCAACCTAGTTTAAAGCAAGATTAATGATATAAACCCCCTGTGATATAAACCTCCTTCCACTTGGAGAGAGGTGTACCCCATCTGCTGCCAGCAGACCTGGTTTCATATGGGGAGACCCCTGGTCGAAGAAGCCAAAATCCTGCTGGAGGCACCAGTCTCGAAGCCAAGCGTTGAGCATGTGGGTTCTCCTTACTCTCTCTGGGTTGGCCCCTTCGACAGGGAGGATAGAAGAAAAAATTACCTGGGCTCCCACTCCCTTGACTACCTCACGCAAGGCCCTGAAGTCTCTCTTTATAGCTTTTAATTTTTTCCTTCCAAGGTCATGAGAACCTATCTGGAAGGTTAGCAATGGGTAGTAGTCTGTTGGCCGTACCAGGGACACATTCAAAGATGTATCGGTGTCACTGCTATCATGCTGTACCCTTGGGTATAATTTGCTGTGGATGGCTGCTGTTGTTAGTTTCAGTCCTTTACGCTTACAATACAAAGACATGGAGACGTTTGCGTGCTAACAGCAAGGAATAATAATTCGCTTGCTGGGAAGCTGACTTACCTCCCGGTACTTGTGCAGACCAAGTGGCTGCATTCTGTGCCAAAGGGCAAATACAGAGTGCAGTGGTTGGAAGCACACCAGTAGCTTTCCTGCAATTCCACACTGTTCTGACCGAGCTGATACCTACAGATTTCATTACAACTAGATCACTTGAAAGACAAGCGTGTTCCATTGAGTAGATCTCAGGTAACTCCATGTTCACAGATTCACAAAACATCAGAGATTGGAAGGGACCTCAAAAGATCATCTAGTCCAATCCTCATGCCACAGCAGGATCCTCTAGGTCCAGTCACACAGGAACATACCCAGGCAACTTTTAAACATCTCCAGAGAAGGAGACAACACCCCAGGCAGCCCCTTCCAAGGCTCTGTCACTCTCACTAGGAAGAAGTTCCTTCTTTTATTGATGTGGAACCTCCTGTGCTCCAGCTTACACCCATTGCCCCTTGTGCTATCACTAAATGACATTGAGAGAGCCTGGCTTCATCCTCCTGACAGCCACCCTTCACATATTTATCAACATTATTGAGGTCACCCCTCAGTCTACATTTCTCCAAGCAAAAGAGACACAGCTCCATCAGCCTTTCCTCATCAGAGAGATGTTCCACTACCCTCATTTTCTTTGTGGCTCTTCACTGGACTCTCTTCAGCAGTTCTGTGTCCTTCTTGACCTGAGTGGCTCAGAACTGGACACAATACTCACAATACTCCAGATGTGGTCTTACCAGGGCAGAGTAGGAGGAGGATAAGACTCTCTCTTGATCTGCTCCAAATGCAAGGAGATATTGGGTAAGTGTGTGAAGTTCTCATATGTTGATAGCTTTTCCAAGAATCCATTTGGGAACTACAGTTGCAAATGTTCAGCTAAATAAAACCAGATCCAGAACACCCACAAAAGTACTAGATGTGATTTGTGCAGGAGTTTAAGTTCATTACTGCGAACACCTGCAGCATATAAATTGGCTTTGATGCTGTTCAGCTTCAGGGCTTCAACAAGGCCCCCAACACTCAGGTAACACAGGAAAGGCTGTGATGGGCTAAAAATTCAGTGGTAAGCTATGTTTGAGCTTGCAGCATGGAGGATCCAGCCATGCAGCTTACAAATATTTACAATATTTTAGCAATTTCACTCTGTATCCCTATCTCGTTATGAGTTTTTTCTTGAAGACCATGACTTCCTCAGATGTCTTTCAGGAGTTTTGTTGCTGTTTGCCTTTGGCAAATAAGTTGGAAGCTTTTTCTCAAAGAACTATAATTCTTTTCTTCCTGCCCTTCCTACCATTACCTAAGAATAAGATCCTCACCTTTCTCCGTAATTTTCAGAAAAGATCTGACATTGATGTTTTTACAATCTGCATCTTATCCCCAGGTAACCTCATCAAGAGGTTGGACAACCAAGCGGAGTCTCTTGATTTCCCTCTCCAATGCACAGCCATCTGCAGTCTGTTGTTTTGATCTTTTGTTCTGACACATCCTGTAATGATCAGCAAGTTCAAGAACAGGGACAAAGCACAGTTGACCTTCCTGCTACCTCTCTCCTTGAACATTGCAAAGGCTCTAGCATCTGGCCAGTTGCATAGGATGCTATGACCAGTTCTGCCTTCATTGTGACTTTTGTTTTTCATGTCCTAATCTCCTAATACAAGACATTACATTTTTCTGTTCATCTTCCTTGCCAAAACGCACACGGAATCACTCTGGCTGGAAAAGAGATCTGGGATCATCAAGTCCACCTACCCTACCTTACATGTTCATCCCTAAACAATCCCTAACCCTCAACACCTCATCCAAACCATCTTTAAACACAGCCAGGGCTGGTGACTCCCTGGGAAGCCCATCCCAGTGCCTGACCACCCTTTCTGGGAAAAAATTCTCCCCGAGATCAAGCCTAAACCTACCCTGTTGTAACTTGAACCGAATCATAGAACCATATCACCCCTCAGTCTCCTCTTCTCCAAGCTAAAGAGACTCAGCTCCCTCAGCCTCTCCTCATAAGGGATGTGCTCCACCTCCATCATCCTCGTTGCCCTATGCTGGACTCTCTCCAGCAGATCCACATCCCTGCTGAACTGAGGAGCCCAGAAATGGACACAATACTCCAGATGCAGTCTCACCAGGGCAGAGTAGAAGGGGAGAAGAACCTCTCTTGATCTGCCAACCACCCTGCNAGAAGAACCTCTCTTGATCTGCCAACCACCCTGCTTCTGATCCACCCCAGGATGCTGTTGGCCCTCTTGGCCACAAGAGAGCACACTGCTGGCTCATGGTCATCCTGCTGGCCACCAGGACCCCCAGGTCCCTTTCTCGTAAACTAGTTTCCAACAGGTCAGTCCCCAGCCTATACTGGTACACCTGGGGTTGTTCTTGCCCAGATGCAAGACTCTACACTTACCCTTGTTATACTTCATTAAATTTCTCTCTGCCCAGCTCTCCAGCCTGTCCAGGTCTTGCTGAATGGCAGCACAGTCTGCAGGGGTGTTGGTGACACCACCCAGCCATTCCCTCTTGTTTTGTCACTAATGGCTTGTGAGAAGAGACCAGCACTAACCTCTCCACAATGTCCTTTCAGGTAGTTGTAGAGAGTGATCAAGCCTCTTCTCAGCCTCCTGTTCTTCAAACTAAGCAGCCCCAACTCTTTCATAAGTTTTATTCTCCAGGCCCTAAAGTGGGCAGTATTAGATGCACTCAACCATTAGAATCTCTCTTCTTCAGATCTTTCAGGTTTTACTCTCTGTTGCTACCCAAGGGGTGAAAGCAGCAGGGAGGAGAACAAGGAGGGACAGCAACATTTGCACCTAAACCATGGGACAGTCCCGTACCCAGCCTAGGGAAGTGAAACACGGAGGGGAAAATAGAAAGGCAAAAATTAATAAGGCATGGAAATAAAGGAGAAAGAATCAAAGAAATGTTAAGTCAGAAAGACAAGAACAAAGGGCAGAATTTGTGTGCAATAGAGAGTGGAACAGAAAAATTAAGTAAACTATTGTAGAGGAAGTTTTGTGTACTTCAGTGAACATTTAAATAAAGTCAGTCACAATCGTAGGAGAAGTATCACAGTATCACAGTACAACCATCTCATGTAATCAGACATAAACCCAAACCACCTTGGATTTAGCGGGAAATGCATAAAAGGCCAATGCAATATTTAAATGAACTTTAGTTTTATCTTGAAAGCAGGGAAGGAATGGGTTTGGTTTGAGAAGATATTCCAAGATAACAGGGCAGCTCCACAACCACGACAACAGCTGCTGGCATCCGACATGACTGCTGCACACAGGGAACAGCGCCGGCATCATGACAACACCAAGAGAAGCACTGTGGTTCCACTGCTCGGTGTTAGTACAATTCCTCCATGTGTTTATTACCATTCACACAAGCCAGAGTAAGTCCTCTCTTGTTTTAGGGTTATTTTCCACTGAATTCAAACTCATAACAGTTTTTCAACCCTATCAATACCTTTAATTAAAAAAGAACTGGTTTTGCCTCAGAGCCAGGTGATTCTCGTAGCATAATGTGCTTTTTTAAAAAAAAGTCTCTTACCTCTAAACAAAAGGTTTTTTCCAGGTTGTTCAAAATAAAGGAGAAATTCACTCTATTTTAATGGATTGGTGGCTTCATAAACAAGCTCAGAACTACTACAGATTGATCTCAATAAAATATTACCCATTGGACTGATTTCTACATAAACTCTAACTGATGAACAGCGTGCTGAGTTGTGCATAAACACATTAGCTATGAAGACAGGTAAGTAAATACTGCCATTATTGGCAGAAATAATAAACCAAACCCACAAATGTACAGCACTAAAATATTACATAGGCAGTTCTCAAAGTCAAACGCAGGATATTCCATTCTCAAGATCACTCTTTTCTTAGGGAGAAGATAAAATTTTTGCTTACTTCCTAATCTACACACCTAAAAATTCTCTCTGGCATGACTAAAGCACTTCCATTTGTACCAGAAACATGCCCTTTCAGTGCTACCCTCTCATTTATTAAGATGATGACGATGAATATAAAATCAAAGCTATCATAAATTATCACAATCAATCCACTGATTATGTTTGAAGCCAAGTAAAGAAAGGTGCTGAAACAATTTGTCTTGCCAAGTGCAGTGATGGAAAAGGCAGCAGAGCAGGGGGCAAAGCTACGCATGGAAGGAAAATACATGGAAAAGTCCCTTTGCACTGAGTGCTCAGTATATTCATCTGTCCAGTTCTCTGCAGTATGTTACTAGCTGGGCTGTCTTGCCCATGATAGCCTTGAAGTCTGGATTGACAAGAAATAATGATCTACTCTACAGCAGGTCTGCTTTTACAAAATGGCTGGATAAGTCATTGCATTAAAAATACTAATTGGATAAAATATTACTGATGGACGACCCTGCACATGGTTAGCGTGAACTGCTCTGTTTGGTATGTGGAAGCTCTATTTCTCATCCAAGATCAAGACATCACTGCCATAAATTTATACACAATGCTTGCAAAATGGTTTATAATTTATTCTCTGCATCTGCTGTAGCTTTGGAAAGCAGAGAGCTGGTTCTTTGTCTTGTCATGAAATCAGATTATTTCCATGCACTGCTCGATGTTTCGATGACCACAACAATAAACAAGGAACCAACGTGTACAGATGCACTAGGAATTAATTTATACATTCACCTCTTCCGCCTGGTGTAAAGGAGGAATCTGTGAGAAGTGTGTTCTCATAATCACATTCCTAGGTAAAGCATACTGTGAAACTGGGGTAGCTATTTCACAGACATGTTGCATAAGAACACAGCGCCCTGAGCACCAATCCCTTAACACAGTTATAAATATTTAAGTCCCGTGAGCTTTACAGAAATGAGAGAAAGCTTAGGATGTTCAGCATCCATAACATTCATATGACTGAGTTGCCACATGCTCTTCTCCAAGAAAAGAGCCATGGAACTACAGAACATTAGTGACTGGAAGGGACCTCAAAAGGTTATCTAGTCCTGTCCCTTTCCCACAGCAGGATCACCTAGACCAAGCACACAGGAACATACCCAGGTGGGTTTTAAACATCTCCAGTGAAGGAGATCCCACAATCACCCTGGGCAGCCCTTTCCAGGGCTCTGTCACCTTCACTGGGAAGAAGTTCCTTCTCAGATTGATGTGGAACCTCCTGTGTTCCAGCTGACACCCATTTCCCCTTGTCCTATCATTACATGACACTGAGCAGAGCCTGGCTCCATCCTCCTGACACCCACCCTTTACATATTTATCAGCATTAATGAAGTCATCCCTCAGTCTCTTTTTCTCCAAGCTAGAGACCCACCTCCTTCAGCCTCTCCTCATATGGGAGATGTTCCACTCCATCATCTTTGTGGCTCTACGCTGGACTTCGTTCAGCAGTTCTGTGTCCTTCTGGAGCTAAGGGGCCCAGAACGGGACACAATATTCCAGATGCAGTCTCATCAGGGCAGTGCAGAGGGGAAGAAGAACCTCTCTTGATCTGCTATCCATTCTCCCTCTGATCCACCCCAGGATGCCGTTGGCCTTCTTGACCACAAGGGCACATTGCTGGCTGAAAAGAATGGCACTGGTGCCAAAGTGGGTACAAAGACGGTTGTCTTTCAGCCGTGTGCCAGGTTTACCACCAGGTTAGCGTATGCTAGTCACAAAAGCTCTTACAGTATTTGTCCCCAGTCAGGGAAAATCTCCCTCACTGGCAAGACAGACAACAGAACTTGGGTGGCTTTGTTCTCTTCTGCAATGTAACATCATCTTGCAGAGCCAGCGCAAAGTCAGTCTGGACAGTCTGTTCACATTATAGTCTGTACATCAGCAATAAATCTGAAGTCACTTTATGCTGGCTTGATCCTTTCAGCTCTGTCATTAGTTCTACAGAAGTATCATGATCCTTGCAGACTGCAGCTGGATTTCATTTAAAGCAAAGTTTAGGACTCTTCCAAATCAACCAAGATTGCCATGTTGACAGCAAAGATAGAGCCATAGTCTTTGCGAAGGCTAACACAAATAAAATGAAAGTCGTAAACTGTTAGAAGGACCTACACAAACTCACCCTTGTGTCCCTTATGTCTCTCTGTTTTGTCTCTACATCAAAAAATCACCTGCTATTCTACTAGGTCAAACTGTCAAGAGCTTCTTGAAAAGCCAATCAACAGACAAAAATCTCTTCACCTAAGCAAGTCCTTAGTTGTGGGTTTGTACTCCTTAATGAGGACCCTGGACACAGAGGGACAGCTTCTTACCAGCAGGGGCTTGGGGTGTCAAAGCCAATTTCCACCCATGGATCTCTTGTTTGTAGGTGGAACTGTGATGCTGAAAACTCTCACAAATGAACGTTAACTACATTCTAAATTTCCATTCTTTAATATTAAGAACCTGACCTACACAAGATGGGAAACAAATGGGGTATTAGTGATTTTTAAACACATTTTTCTTTGGCCTCAATATTCTGGAACTTAAATGACTCATACCCAGTAGTACTAGCAATGCTGAACACTGCATGGCCAGCTTATCACTGCATGTACTCATCAACTCATGTATCACACAAAGGAGCAAAAAGATGCTTTCATATCGGGTTACTAATAACTGCTCTATAAAGAGCAGACAATGAAATCTAATCCTTTAAAAGTGGCTTTGCCAACTTACCAGTTTAAATTTCCACTTTCAATCAATGCAAGCCTCGAGTTTTCCAAAAGCTAACTCCCTCTCTCTCTCCCCCAAAGAATAATGTGACAAATCTTTCACAAGGGATGCTTACTTTTCATTGTTATTTTTTATTTAGGTAGAATAAGGTTTGGATGCCCTTCCAGCTTTAAAACCTTGATCTAAGTATTGTCATGGCCCATGTAATATTCCAGTGCCTCACTGAAACAGCCCCTGAGGTTCAGAGAACATTAGGGATTGGAAAGGACCTCGACAGAACATCTAGTCCAATCCCTGTCCCACACCAGGATCCTCTAGATCCAGTTGCACAGGAACACATCCAGGCAGGTTTTAAATGTCTCCAGAGAAAGAGACTCCACAATCCCCCTGGGCAGCCCCTTCCAGTGCTCTGTCACCCTCATGGGAAATAAGTTCCTTCTCATGTTTATGTGGAACCATCTATGAGGTCACCCCTCAGTCTTCATTTCTCCAAGCTCAAGAGACCCAGCTCCCTCAGCCTTTCCTGATCAGGGAGGTGTTCTACTCCTTCATATTTGTGGCTCTGCGCTGGATTCTCTCCAGCGGTTCTCTGTCCTTCTTGAACTGAAAGGCCCATCAATGGATACAATATTCCAGATGCTGTCTCACCAGGACAGAGCAGAGGGGAAGGAGAACCTCTCTAAGTCTTCTAACCACCCCTGGATGACACTGGCTTTGTTGGCCACAAGGGCACATTGCTGGCTCATAGTCATCCTGCTAACCACCACCAGAACCCCCAAGTCCCTTTCTCCTACACTGCTCTCCAATAGGTTAGTCTCCATCCTATACTGGTACATTGGGTTGTTCCTCCCCAGATGCCAGACCATACACTGCCCTTGTTGTAGCTCATTAAATTTCTCCCTGCCCAGCTCTCCAGCCTGTCCAGGTCCTGCCAAATGGCAGCACAGCCTGCTGGGGTTATTCATGTGCATCCCTTAACTAAATTATGCAGTGTTCCACAATGGAAACGGGTTACATGTACTATCACTCGTAAGTGAACTCTTCTAAATCTTCACTCTAATCTACTTTCCTTTAAACTTTAACCTCTACTGCTGCCAATTCTGGATTCCCTCAGTGCTGCTCTTGTGCCTACAGTGAGGTATGCTCAGCTTGGTCACTCTTATAGGCGTATCAAACATAATGCTTTACAGAATCACAGAATCACTCTGGTTGGAAATGAACCCTGGGATCAACAAGTCCAACCAGCTACTCTACCTCATGAGTTCACCCCTAAACCACATCCCTCAATACCTCATACAAATAATCTTGAAACACATCTAGGGATGGTGACTCAATCACCTCCAGTGGAAGCCCGTTCCAGGGCCTGACCACCCTTTCTGGGAAAACATTCTTCCTAAGATCAAGTCTAAACCTCCCCTATTGTAACTTGAACCCAGTCCCTCTTGCTCTATCACTAATTACTTGTGAGAAGAGATCAGCACCAACCACTCCACAAGATCCTTTCAGGTAGTTGTAGAGAGTGATGAGGTCTCCTCTCAGCCTCCTCTTCCTCAAACTAAACAGCCCCAGCTCTTTCAATCTTTCCTCACAAGATTTATTCTCCAGGCCTTTCACCATCTTAGCTGCCCTCCTCTGCACCTGCTCCAGCACCTCCCCATCTCTCTTATATTGAGGTGCCCAAAACTAGACACATACTCAAGATGTGGCCTCACCAGTGCCAAATACAGGGGAACAATAACCTCCCTTCTCCTGCTGGTCACACTATTTCTAATACAGGCCAGGATGCCAACATTCATGCCACACTCCTGTCGCACATACCCCACAGATCAATCCCTCAGCTAAACTACAACAGTCACCTTTCACACTGCCATGTAAGAAGAAGGGTGCATTTTCACACAGTAACTCATCTTCCCATTTCCTTTCAGGATGGACTTTGTTATCCTGTTGTCCTTTTGGCTTAATTAGATCCTTTAGCCATGTCAGGAATTGCAGGATGATTTGCAGTTGTTATTTTCTTCCAGTTCAGAAAAAAAACCCCAAAGAAGTGGCTTGGTAAGAGGTAGTGGGAGAAAGCGAAAGGATCTTTAGCAAAAGCAGATGGTTTGTTGTCTTGTTTTGAGGCTGGTAAGTTATTTGGATCATCTGGTGGCTTCTGGCAATATCATCGAATAAAATTCTATGGTCTGAGCTACAGCAGAGGATGACAGTCATAAATACGACAGCAATACTCCAGTAACAAGCAGCACCATTAACTCCAGGAGCTGCAGCTATCCTGTGTGCATTAAGAGCGGTCTGCAACAACGGCCCAACTGCAGGACAAGAAAGAATGTTTTCCTGCTTGAGAACTCTGCAAAAGGCTATCATCAGACACGAGCACATTTCATGAGGTTGACAGTTACTTTGAGGGAAGCCAAGTCTGGACTGACGTCCACCCCAGGCAACTGTAGTGATTTCAGTGCATGATTCAAGTAACAGCAACCTCCTATGTTTCACATCGAAAAACAAAGTAAAGCAGGGAAGCTGGTGTGAGGAGATGGTGTGAAATCCCAAACACCAAAAAACCCCAATGCAACACCCCTCATATCACCATCTTCTGTCAGAATGGAGGCCACGTGTTTCCAACTGAAACACCTTTTAGGGGTAACCTCTTGAACAAACCTCTAAAATACCACATATGCAGAGCAGATCTTGTCTCCCAAATTACTCATGTCAGGATGAGAGAGGAAATTGCCTCAAGTTGCATCAGGGGAGATTTAGATTGCAACTTAGGAAGAAGTTGTTTCCTGAGAGAGTGGTTGGACACTGGAACAGGCTGTCCAGGAAGGTGCTTTAAAAACCGAATAGCTAGAGCACTTGAAACCATGGTCTAGGGGTTTAGGGAGATGCTGGGATGAGAGCTGGACTTGATGATCCTGGAGGTCCTTTCCAGTTATAATGATTCTATGATTCTATGAATGAGCCCTGACCTTTCCTTCTGGCTTGCCCATATGGCTAAAATGATGCCAGCTGCTTAAGGGCAGAGGTCTGTAACATATGAATGCTGTGCCTGTAGTACGTGTGTTTCAAAGACAGGCTGCACTTATGATACTCAGCGTAGACTCATCTCTGTTTCATTTGTAATAGACAATTTTTTTTTCTTTTTAAGAGTTAAAAGCAATAAGACTTGATCAAAAACTGTAAGACACCTTCATTATAATGAGAGGTCTCCTTGGCAAGAATGACTATTAAAAATAAAGTGAAAACCATTATTTTTTTTCAAACTAACTTTTCATTTGCATTTAAACTTGCAGTACGTCAGTTAATTGCACAGGCAGCCTCTGAAAGCTCCATGCTGATGTTTCAACTCAAAAAGATCTCCTCAGAAAAGGTTTTGACCATACAAGAAGAAAAGCCATATTCTAACTCCAAACCATGTGGCCCATTACGAGGATAGGGGCTAGGGAGAAAAAGCATCAGCATCACCATAGAGAAACATTCTACTAACTGAGTTCTGAAAACAAGGGAATGTATTTTCAGGTCAGTGACTTTCAACTGTTTTCACAATTCACAGATTCCTAAATATTTTCCAGAGGAGATGCAGACCTTTGAATAGCAAAATTAAGCCCAAGGTGAAGTCTTGGTTTTCATCCTCCCTTGCCATGAGTTTTCTGAGGTATGGTTCACAGGCCACAGGCTGAAAAACACTTTCAAATGATACCTTTTCATTGCAATGTAGCTGTTCTGCTTGGAATACTGATCATAGAATCACTAGGAACTGGAAGGGACCTTGAAATATCATCTAGCCCAATAANTTCCCAAACGCACAGCAACGTCAAATACATAGATCAGTCACTTACGGACTGACAAGTGGTGCAGAGGGAGAGGTGGAGAAAAAGATGAATGTGACATCAGAAGGATCATACACCTCCTCCCCTTCAGATCCTCTGGACAAGGAACACTGGTGGGAAGATTTTCACCTTGGCTAACCTTGACGTGTGCCTGTATTTTGTATGTTTGTTTGTTTGTCTGTTTTAGGGACACAGTGCTCTCTGCAAGTGACTGTTTCAGGTACAGTGCTTCCTGCAAGTCTGCCCATGGTGATATCACAGAACTTGTGTGAGATGTNTTTTCTCCTAGCGTCTAACCGCTAGACCATATGCCTAAGCACCGCATCCACTCATTGCTTAAACACTTCCAGGGATGGTGACCATCCTACATGAGATATTTACCGGGAAGGGAGGCTTGAGCTTCTTCCCAGAAAGAGCAATTAAGAAGCAATGGCCATCTGAAAGCTCATCCATAGAGCAGAACTCTATCGAGATTTGTTGGTGCTACTGCCGCCCCC
>VXBP01000010.1:0-22574 GCA_013400115.1 Rhinopomastus cyanomelas | reverse complement strand
CCCCAACTCCTTTACTGACCACATTCCCAAACGCACAGCAACATCAAATACATAGATCAGTCACTTATGGACTGACAAGTGGTGTAGAGGGAGAGGTGGAGAATAAAGATGAATGTGACATCAGAAGGATCATACATCTCCTCCCCTTCAGATCCTCTGGACAAGGAACACTGGTGGTAAGATTTTCACCTTGGCTAACCTTGACGTGTGCCTGTATTTTGTATGTTTGTTTGTTTGTCTGTTTTAGGGACACAGTGCTCTCTGCAAGTGACTGTTTCAGGTACAGTGCTTCCTGCAAGTCTGCCCATGGTGATATCACAGAACTTGTGTGAGATGTTGCATGTGTGAATAAATGATACTGGTCATCCTATTGCCTGTTGTTTGTGAGCATTGACCAGACCTACAGCACAAAGGCTGCAGGTGTCTAGGTGTCAGACCAACTGCTCCCTAGAAGGAGGGCCAGACGAACAGTTGAATCACAGAATCACAGAACATTAGGAATTGGAAAAGACCTTGAAAGATCATCCAGTCCAATCCCCCTGCACCAGCAGGATGCCTTAGATCAAGTCACAGGAACAGACCCAGGCAGGTGAAGGGCTGACTCATGAATGTCCAGTGTCAGATCAACAGTAAAATTAATACTATTTGTGAATCTGACAGCCGCTCAACTGAATGCTGGTTTGCGTATCAGCTGCTCGAGCCTCCTCTAATAAACAAGGACCTGGCTAAGAGCAACAGAGGTTTACTCCTCATTAAATAATCAAATTCCCCCCACTACCACACAAGAGAGGAGAATACATCAACCAGAATATTTGCAAGCACCTACCCTTGCACTTGATAGAGTAGTTTACTTTTAGTCTCTGTATGACTGATTGATATTAAGGCTGAGTCAACATGCCTTCTCTGCAGCCAGGAGCCACTGTGCTTTTGGGGAGATCCAGATCAAGTACATAAAACACAACAAAGATCAGTTAACACAGAAGTCCTCACAGTGGAACAAAACACATGGAAGAGGGATTTGTATACTTTTTTCTGAAAAAAATCCCAAAACATCCTGGTGGATCTAATGTTCATAGAATCATCCTGGCTGGATAGGACCTCCAGGACCATCAAGTCCAGCCTCATCCCAACAACTCCTTAAGCCCTAGACCATGGCCTCAAGTGCTCGAGCTACTCTGTTTTTAAACACCTCCAGAGAAGGGGACTCCAACCACCTCCCTGGGCAGCCTGTCCTAGTGCCCAACCATTCTCTCAGGAAAGAGCTTCTTCCTAAAATCCAATCTAAACCTCCTCTGACACAACTTCAGGCCTTTTCCTCTCTTCCTATTGTTGGTAATTTGGGAGAAGAGACCAGCACCAGCCTCGCTACAACCTCCTGCATTACTGTAGATCTGCAGAACACATTACTTCATTAAAATGATTTTAATGAACTAAGTCTAGAATGGCTTCAAAGTACACAGGACTGCTCCAGGAAAACCCTGCAGGTTTTTGCATTAAATCAAACACTATAGTTTTCCTTCTGCGGCCATGAAAGCTTCCTAAGTACCTCTTGTTTTTCACAATGGCAATCAGGCAGTTTAGTTAGAGAAAACTGAGGTTCTTGTCCCACTCTGCTCTGCACTAACAAGACCACATCTAGAATATTGTGTCCAGTTCTGGGCCTCTCAGTTCAAGAGGGACACAGAACTACTGGAGAAAGTCCAGCACAGAGCCACAAAAATGATGAAGGGAGTGGAACATCTCCCTGATGAGGAAAGGCTGAGGGAGCCGGGTCTCTTGAGCTTGGAAAACAGGAGGCTGAGGAGGGACCTCATTAATGTTGATAAATATGGACAGAGTAGATGTCAGGAGGATGGAACCAGGCTCTGCTCAGTGGCATCTAATGATACGACAAGGGGCAATGGGTGGAAGCTGGAACATAGAAAGTTCCACATCAATCTGAGAAGGAGCTTCTTCCCAGTGACTGTGACAGAGCACTAGAATGGGCTGCCCAAGGGTGTTGTGGAGTCTCCTCTGGAGACATTTAAAACCCAACCCGATAAGTTCCTGTGCAACTTGGTCTAGGTGGTTGGATCCTAGGAGGAGGATTGGACTAGATGACCTTTCAAGATCCCTTCCAGTCCCTAATGTTCTGTGGAATTTAGTACAAATTTCTGCTCAGCCCCTGAAAATCTGGTTCATTTGCAACATCCCCTCAAACAGATGACTGCTGGCTCAGGAGTAGCTGTAGTTGCATTTCCAGTGTCTGCAAGTTGAAGCCATTTCTGTTCAGACAGACAGCAGCTAGCCAGTGCAGGCCAGCTGGCTGCACTCAAGACTCATCAACCTGGGTGGCTGAGATCAATAAAAAAAAAACAAAGAAAACACACACAAAAAGAAATCTCCAAGGAAAAAAAACAAACCCATAGACACACAAACCACTAAGAAGAACAAACCACCCCTGCCCCTCAAACCAAACGAGCCAACCCAAACATATGCATTTATTCCCTTGTGGAGAATACAATCACAAGCAGCATGACAACATGGTCACAGAATCACAGAATATTAGGGACCGGAAGGGCCTTTGAAAGACCATCTAGTCCAATCCCCTGCAGCACCACCTTGACCAAGTCGTACAGGAACGTATCTGGGCAGGTTTTAAACGTCTTCAGAGAAGGAGACTCAACAACCACCCTGGGCAGCCCTTTCCAGCGCTCTCTCACCCTCACTGGGAAGAACTTCCTTCTCGAGAAATATTTATGCGGAACTTCCTCTGTTCCAGATTAGGCCCATTGCCCCTTGTCCTATCATTAGATGCCATTGAGAAGAGCCTGGCTCCATCCTCCTGACACCCAACCTTCACGTAATAATCAACATTAATAAGGTGTCCCCTCAATCTCATTTTTGCCAAGCCAGAGAGACCCAGCCTTTCCTAATCAGGCAGATATTCCACTTCCTTCATAATTTTTATGGCTCTGTGCTGGACTCTCTCCAGCAGCTCTGTGGAAACGGACACAATACTCCAGGTGTGCTCTCACCAGGGCAGAGCAGAGGGGAAGGAGAACCTCCCTCTATCTGCTAACCACCTCCCTTCTGATCCCAGGATGCCATTGGCCTTGTTGGCCTCAAGGGTACATTGTGGCTCATGCTCATCCTGCTGCTCACCAGGACCTTGCCTACCAAGAGCACTGTACGAGCATATAAACATCAGAGATTCATGCTTACAGGACAGAGCCTGTTCACACCATCTTTCTGTTCTCTGGCCTTACCAGCAAATTCCAGACAATTCTGTAGGGCTGCAAGGGTACTCCTTGGCTCTTGTAGCTGACCTAACTAACATGGCATCATCATCTGTTTCAGTAATAAAACAATACAGGAAGCTTCAGCTGTTTCAGTAGGAACCAAACAGTTTCTGTTAGTCATGAGAGCCCATTATCTGTGCACATGTCTCCTGCCACTGGTTTTCCTTTTGCTATTTATGCGCCACAACACAATCTCCCTGAACAGGCAACTAGGCTCAAATTATAGAGCTGAATGATTAAATAAACTGCCAACTGCTCCAGTATCCTAAAATCAGGGACTCATGGGGCAACCCTACAATGACCCCTCAACATCCTTCAGTTAACAGCAATGTGAAGGGCATTCAAGAGAGCTGCTCTGAGCATGGAGGCAGCAAACAAGAATAACCATGCCAAACTGCTCTGCTTCCAGCACAGTGTGGCAAGATGAACTTCACATGTCATAGCTTGAGATGACATTAGGAAGGAACTAGTCATTTACCAATGAGATGGCAATCAAAGCTATGTCTCTACAGAGTTAGTGGCAATGAGGTATGAGACAAGATTCCAGCTTTGGGACCTGAAAGATGCTTTCAGACGGCTTAAACTTGCTCCCTAAATTCTGTTATTTTCCAATTCCAGTTCCATTTTTGCAGCAAGTCCCCTTTCTTTTGGCTTCCCTTGGGACAGCAGGACTGCATTTTAGCTTTTCAGAACTAACACTCTTCTCCCAGATCACAGCATCTGCTAACTTCAAAAGGGAACACATTTGGTTCATTAGACTACTTAATGTACTTAATGACATTCATTTTGTCACTAATCTTAAAGCACTTAATGCATTTAAACATTTTTTTCCTTTAAATAACCAGTATAACCTATCAGTCAGAATAGATTTGCCAGCAACTGGTAAAGAACTCCATCACTGGAGTAAGAGGGCACCTTTCAAAGACAGCTTGACATAGGAAATTTTCACAGAATCACAGAACATTCAGGGATTGGAAGGGACCTTGAAAGACCATCTAGTCCAATGCTCCTGCCACAGCAGGTCACCCAGACCAAGTCGCACAGGAACATATTCAGGCAGGTTTTAAATGTCTGCAGAGAAGGAGACTCCACAACCCCACAGGGCAGCCACTTCCAGGGCTCCGTCACCTTCACGGTGAAGAAGTTCCTTCTCACATTGATGTGGAACCTCTTATGTTCCAGCTTACAACCATTGCCCCTTGTCCTGTGTTAGACGCCTGGCTCCATCCTCCTGACATCCACCCTTCACATATGTATCAACATTAATGAGGTCACCCCTCAGTCTCCTCTCTTTGAAGCTAAAGAGACCTAGCTCCTTTTCTCATCAAGGAGATGTTCCACTCCCTTCATTATCTTCATGGCTCTTCAGAAATTCTAGCATTCAGTCAGGCAAGAACAACAGCAGTGCGAGCTACTTCACACAGATAAGTAATAGGAAGGAAGTAAAGGTGCTAAAAGCTACTCAAGGAAGGAGAAACAGTAGAATTAGTCACGTAGGATAAATTTAGCAGAAAAAAACCCTACTGTTTAGGAAAAAAAATGTAACAAGAAAGCAAAAATACAAATCAAGGTATCTTTATTATTAAAAGTTACTACAGATGCCATCAATAGAACCCCCGACACTTCCATGTAATCTGATTTATGAATGCAGTTCATTGAAACTGAAAACAGCTTGAGTTCAAGACAGATAAATCAGACTTGGTTCAGTACTTTGATGTCCTAGGGCTGTGCAGTGGAGTGGAGAACAACACCAACCAAGCCTGTAAAAATTTAGAGACCTCCTAAACATAGAAACTGAAGTTGGTTTTGTGTGATTTTGGTATGTCCAGCTGCTAGCCTTAAATGCAGCTGGTGTCTCAGTGTCTTAGCAACTACTACTTTATCGCTCTCTTGAAACTGGAAACTACAAATATGCATAAAAATTAATGAAAACTCCACCACAAATCAAGTAAAGATTAATTATTTAAATTTAGTTTTTAAAGTCTATAAGCTCATGCACTTTGAAAGAAATAATTTATAATTCCCTTTTGATTTGCCTGGGGGTTCTGGTGGCTGGCAGGATGACCATGAGCCAGCAATGTGCTCTTGTGGCCAAGAAGGCCAATGGCATCCTGGGTCAGATCAGAAGAGGAACGGATAGCAGATCAAGAGAGGTTCCCCTATCCCTCTACTCTGCCCTGGTGAGATTTCATCTGAAATACAGTGTCCAGTCCTGGGCCACTCAGTTCAAGAGGGACATAGACCTTCTGGAGAGAGTCTAGCACAGAAACATGAAGATGATGAGGAGAGTAGAAAACCTCCTTTATGAGGAAAGGCTAAGGGAGCTGGGTCTCTCTAGCTTGGAGTAAAGGAGACTGAGGGGTGACCTCATTCATGTTGATCAATATGTAAAGGGTGGGTGTCAGGAGGACAGAGGATCTGCTCAGTGGCATCTAATGATAGAACAAGGGTCAATGGGTGTAAGCTGGAACATAGGAGTTTCCACATCAATATAAGAAGCAGCTTCTTCCTAGTAAGAGTGACAGAGCACTGGAAGGGGCTGCCCGGGGGGTTGTGGAGTTTCCTTCTCTGGAGACGTTTAAAACCTGCCTGGACATGTTCTTGTGTGACTTGGTCTAGGTGATCCTGCTGTGGCAGGGGCATTGCACTAGATGATCCTCTGAGGCCCCTTCCCATCCCTAGTGTTCTACGATTCTGTGAATGTGCATCCTGCCATCTGAAAGCAGGGTCAATATTTGAATGGAGACAGAGGGTTCTTTTGTAAATTTGAGCTGTTTGCAGGAGAAGCAACTTCTGGTCTTCTATAAATCCAAGGAGGTAGTAATTCCACAGTATGAAGCCATTACTTGGCCACAAACGGAACACCGCTTGCAGCTTCTAGCGGATTTGAGCAAAGATGTAAAATTCCTAGGCACAAATAATGAAGGCTAAGTTAAACGAGACAGGAATTGGAGATTGGATACTGAATATGAAGACAGACTAAGAAAGTTATATAATCCAGAAAAGAGGATTGAGGAGAATATGATCGTAGTCTATAAATAAGTCACAGGTAAGAAAACAGATGAAGGAAGAGAATTACTGTTAGAGGATAAGATGAGAAGTAATTTCTTTTAGCTAAAGGAGTCAAAACTGAAGATAAGGATGTAGGCCAAGCATCTGCAAAACCTAACAATATGCAGCAGTATGCCTGGGACTGCACTGGCGTCAACGTGGAGCCCTTTCTTGTGCAGTTCCAACTAAAACAGGTGAGTCTTGTGCCAACTAGGACACTGGTCCAATATTATGGTCCCCTAATGAAAAACAAAAAAAACAGACTGGGGTTTGTTTTGCTGTCTGGGCACCCAATAGCAGAGATGAACCGAAAGATGCAGTGTATTTCATTACAGTTTTAGAGCCAGACTACAGGCTATTAAAAAAAAAAAAGTATTTCTATTTTACCCTTGAACCGAAGACAGTTTGTTAAGCATAAAAGAATCATCACACTGTCATAGTACATCAGGGACTGAAAGGATCTTGAAAGATCATCTAGTCTAATACCCCTGCCACAGCAGGATCACCTAGGCCAAGTTGGATGGGAACATGTCCAGGCTGGTTTTAAATGTCTCCAGAGGAGGGAGACTCCACAAGCCTCCTGGGCAGCCCCTTTCAGGGCTCTGTCACTCTCACTGGGAAGAAGTTCCTTCTCATATTGATGTGGATCCTCCTCTGTTCCAGCTCACACCCATTGCTCCCATCATATGATGAGATGACACTGAGAAGAGCCTGGCTCCATCCTCCTGACACCCACTCTTCACATATTTATCAACATTAATGAGGTCACCCTTCAGTCTCCTTTTCTCCAATCTCAAGAGACTCAGCTCCCTCAGTCTTTCCTCATAAGGGAGATGTCCTTTCATCAACTTTGTGGCTCTGTGCTGGAATCTCTCCAGCAGTTTTGCATCCTGGTTGGAAAGCATCTCCAGGATCATGAAGTTCAGCCCTAATCCCAATTTGTCCCTAACCCCCAGACCTTGATGCTAACCACAAACAGAAAAAATGTCATTAAAGTGACAAACAGCAAAACTAATCAGCTAAAGATGGACATACAGCAAGTACTCAGATACATCTCTCAGTTTGGGTTGAACCAACTTGCAAATTTTCAAATAATGTCAACATAAGCAATGCCTACTCATAGCAAATACCATGGAAAGAGCAAATGGAGACTGAAAAAGCTGGGAGGAGTGGCCGATATCCAAGCAGACTGTGCTGCCATTCAGCAGGACCTAGACAGGCTGGAGAGCTGGGCAGGAAGAAATTTAATTAATTATAACAAGGGAAAGTATAGAGTCTGGCACCTGGGTAAGAACAACCCCAGATACCAGTACAGGTTGGGGACTGACCTGTTAGAGAGCAGTACAGGAGAAAGGGACTCGGAGGTCCTAGTGCCCAGCAGGATGGCCATGAGCCAGCAATGGGCCCCTGTGGCGAACAAGGCCAGGTGCATCATGGGGTGGATCAGAAAGTGGGTGATTAGCAGATGGAGAGAGGTTCTTCTCTTCCTCAACTCTGCCCTGGTGAGACCACATCTGCCATATTGTGTCCAGTTCTGGCCCACTCAGTTAAAGGATGCAGAACTGCTGGAGAGAGAGTCCAGTGCAGAGCCACAAAGATGATGAAGGGAGTAGAACACCTCCTTATGAGGTAAGGCTGAGGCAGCTGGGTCTCTTTAGCTTGAAGAAAGGAAGACTGAGGGGTGACCTAATTAATGCTTATAAATGTGTGAAGGGTGGTGTCAGGAAGTTGGAGGCAGGCTCTGCTTAGGAACACCGAATGATAGGACAAGGGGTAATGGTTATAAGCTGGAACATAGGGGGCTCCACATCAATATGAGAAGGAAATTCTTCCCAGAGAGATTGAACTTGTTAGAGTTCATTAAATTTCTCTCTGCCAAGCTCTCCAGCCTGTCTAGGTCCCGCGCAATGGCAGCGCAGCCTGCTGGGGCTTTGGCCACTCCTCCCAGCTTTGTGTCATCAGCTAATTTGCCTCAATTCTTGCTTTGCTGAAATTCTATTAAAAAAAGCATGCAGGAAATTCAGTGCAGCATAAACGTGGTCACTGTTCAAAATGTTACCAGCCCTGGTTTAAAGTTGCAGTTAAGTTCTCAGTTCAGTGTTTCAACTGAGTAAGAATTAGTATCTCCAGAATCAACACAACCAAAAAAGTGTTGTACAACATCAAGCAAGATCCACATATGATCTTAAAAAAATGAATTTAATTAGCAATGTAGGAACAAGAAGTGGCAAGTTTTCAGTGTGTCTGCAATCTTTTGTGATTATCCAGTAGAGTTTAAATATATTATTTAGGATATTATTAAGGATATTAGTTCTTTACCCATCAACTCACCCATATTCTCATCAAGAGCATCAGATTTTGATGCTAGTCTTTAGTATGATCTCAGAGGCACACAGAGTAACATTTTATTAGGAGCCTTGGGCTACCCTAATACTGCCTATTTTCATTACTTCTCATATCCTCTATATAAAAGACCTAGTGGTTTTAAGTTTAGCGACTAATAATAATATTCACTGGACACCAGGTCTTTCCTGTCTAGTGACAGAAAAGCAGAAACGTCACAAGGCAAAAGAAACCCCATTTTCACAGGCTTTTCATCCCATTGCTCCTAAGGGAATTCATGTTCCCCTAGAAATGTTTAGATGGATGTTGGTGCGCCCTCTGCTCCCAAGACAACTGAAAGCCCATCCACCTGTAACCAAGCCACAGGAAGAAGGTTTCTGCAGGCTTATTTGTAAAGCCTCACTTCATTTTAGTGAGAACCTCACAGGAACTTCAGACACCACACAAAGTAACATCAGGGCTGTTTCTTAATGGGAGGTACAACAGGCAAGAAAAGGTCATAGCGCTGTGAGATGTCCTTTCAGAAAATCAAACAGAAGAAGTGATGAGGTCCCAGCAAGCAGATTACCCCAAAGCAAACCCCAGGGATGACAAAGCAAAGCCCAAGGTCCCAATCACATGTCAGCAGTCTTTTTGCAGGAAGTCACAAAATCATTCTGGCTGGAAATGACCTCCAGAATCATCAAGTCCAGCCTTCACCCCAACACCTCCCTAATCCCTAGACCATGGCCTTAAGCGCTCTGGCTATTTGGTTTTTAAACCTCTCCAGGGATGGGTACTCCACCACCTTCCTGGGCACCCCATTCCAGTGCCCAAGAGCGCTCTCAGGGAAGAACGTCTTCCTAAGATCCAACCTAAATCTTCCCTGAATCAGCCTGAGGTCATTTCCCCTCATCTTATCATTAGCAGTTTGGGAGAACAGCAGCAGCCTGGCTACAAACTTTCAGGTAGCTGTGGAGAGCAATAAGCCCTCCTCAGCCTCCTCTTCTCTAGACTAAATAACCCCAGTTCCCTCAGTGGCTCCTCATAGGGCCTGTTTGCCAGACAACATAAACAAAAAACCTCTGAAGGTTTAGCAAATCAAGAAGTTAAGGCTACCTTCACAGAATCACAGAACATTAGGGATTGGAAGGGACCTCAAAAGATCATCTAGTCCAATCCCCCTGCTACAGCAGGATCACCTAGACCAAGTAACACAGGAACATGTCCAGGCAGGTTTTAAACATCTCCAGGGAAGGAGACTCCAAAACCCTCCTGGGCAGCCCTTTCCAGTGCCCTGTCACCTTGTCACAAGGAAAGCAGTACCAGAAAACATGGAATATCTAGGTAGGCTGCCTAAATGTTAGAATTCTGTCTTTTATCATCTTTTCATTGAAATAGAAAACCAAGAGAGCGGGAAGAATGTTTATGAGAAATTAAAAAGCATCAATCCAACCACATTAAAGTCTGTTCACACAAGCACAAGGAGATGTCACCCACTGGCTACTGTCTCTCCTCTACCACTCATCAGCTGACACTCAGTAACTGGCCATGGGTGCGATCCCACACAAGGCCACAGAGACGAGCTAATGTCACACTCAGGCAGGACAGTCTTAACACCTGCAGAAGGAAATAATTTGCATTTGTGGAGTTGAAGCTACTGCATCCCGCTCCCCAGACAGAACCAGGAACAGGTACCCCTGCAATCACCATACCTAAGCTGAAGGTTGGTCTTCTCCAAGCATGTTTAGAGACGTGGGAAAACACATTTACAGACACTATACTATGTCAATACTCTGATGTCACACATTAAGCTATGACAGAATATGCCAATAGACACAGTATCACAGTATTATCAAGGTTGGAAGAGACCTCATAGATCATCAAGTCCAACCTGACTCACTGGTACTGAAGCTCCCACAGGTATATAAGCGACTGTGGGTCCTGTGAGCAAACGGGAGGCCAACAGCAGCGCTGGTTCTAAGTGTGGGAAAGTCACAGCCAGCATGTGACAGTCACAACAGACACCCACAAGTGCAGATGCATCTGTGACAGCGCAGTAGGCTGCTTGGGCTGTTGCTCTAGTTAATCACAGAGGAGTACAGTGTCAGGAAGCTCCACCATTCACATTGGAGGCTTCTCTCAGAGCTGCGCTATTCCCACACAAACAACAGAAGCCTCCCAAATTTCAGCAGATGGATACGCTAAAGGGACATTAGACTTTGAAACAAGCAAGTTTTTTTATTCAGCGTTCTGTACCCTGGCCCAGTCCACAGGAAGCATCATGGGATGCTCCCAGTATTTAATTAACAGCAACAGTCTTTCCATTACATGCTGGGCATCTGTATTTGTACCCTCTGAATGCTGACAGGGGAGGGAGGAGCAGGAAATAAAATATCTCTCTCTCTCAGTGTTTGCCTGGAGCCCTTGCTCTTCTCAGAGAAGTCTAACTGTGCAACTTCTGATGTTCCCTACTATTCAATCAAAACCCAGTGATTTAAACGTCTCTGAACCGAAAGGAATTGAAACTCCAAAACCAGTTCTCCTCACTTTGAGTGAAAAGTCTAAACTTGCGTATCAGAGCAGCAGCACACCAAATCATCGCAGGTATTTCTCTATTTGCAGGAGAAAAACATTTCATTTCCCCTCACAGGTATAACACAGATTAATACAAAAGGCAGCCTTGTTAATCACTTTCATTACCTGCACGCAAATCTTCACCAGATCCAGGCGGCTCAGGGACTTCCAGTATTTAACACAGCACCGCCAAGTAATTATTTAGTGGATTTATAGCATTTACCAAGGTTGCGTCTGCCCCCAATGTTTTTAGAGCCTTTTCATTTAAAATCCCTGCTGTTCCGCTATAGAGTGTTTAATGTTACAGCAGAGACAGCAAAATTTCCATTGGCTCCTCTCTCTAGGTGCTGGCATACAGCCACAGTCATGCTAATGAGATCCTCAAAGTACACACACAGTTTTGCTAATTGAATGGAATCACAGACAAGTCATTTTGTGGTCTTCAAAGCTCAGATTCTATCTTTCTACTTGTTTAAATCACACTCACATGATACTGTTCACTGCCCAAAAAACAGGAGCCAACAGGGTAAATGTAACAACCCATCATAAACACGGGACTAGAGACCAACATGTAGCTACATCACAGAATCACAGAACATTAGGGATTGGAAGGGACCTTGAAAGAACATCTAGTCCAATTGCCCTGCTACAGCAGGATCACCTAGACCAAGTCACACAGGAACACATCTAGGCGGGCCTTGAACATCTCCAGTGAAGGAGACTCCACAACCACCCTGGGCAGCCTGTTCCAGGGCTCTGTCACCTTCATTGTGAAGAAGTTCCTTCTCACATTGATGTGGAACCTTCTATATTCCAGCTCACACCCATTGCCCCTTGTCCTATCACTACATGACACTGAGAATAGCCCAGCTCCATCCTCCCGACACCCACCCTTCACATACTTATACACATTAATTAGGTCACCTCTTAGTCTCCTTTTCTGCAAGCTCTGAGGAGATGCATCTCCTTCTCCTCACCTTCCCTATAGCAGGTATGGGGTGTCTGATGTTTTATGGCCCCACAATATATTTTTCTTTACTGGGGAAACATATCCCCATTCTTCTACTTAGTGCTCTGCATTTTTCCCAGTGGTATTGTATTCTGCTTCCCGTGTTGCCACCGGGACAGAACCACGGGATCTATTTGGCTGAAAAAGAACATTAAGATCAAGTTCAATTGTGACCTCAGCATTGCCAGGTCACCACTGAACCACATCCCTCAGCACCATGCCTATCTAGACAACCAGACTGTTCAGATTTCACCTCATTAAATCCTCAGATTAGCACTAATATCTTATGCTTATCTGCTTCACAGCAAACACATGCCTATGCGTACACAAAAGACAACAGAAGGCTTTTTCTGGAGCTCTTCTTGCTCTGCAGGCAGCTGCCCAGACTGGGGCTGCACGCCTGGGACTGCACTTCTGGCACAGCCACCCCCTCTTCCCAAAGCTTGGCTGAACCACCACAAAGCCTCACTTTCAGCATCACAGTCAAATGCTTTTGTTCACAGTATCACAGTATTACCAAGGTTGGAAGAGACCTCATAGGTCATCAAGTCCAACCTGTTACCACAGAGCTCAAGGCTAGACCATGGCACCAAGTGCCACGTCCAATCCTGCCTTGAACAGCTCCAGAGATGGCGACTCCACCACCTCCCTGGGCAGGCCATTCCAGTGGCCAATGACTCTCTCAGTGAACAACTTTCTCCTCACCTCAAGCCTAAATTTCCCCTGGCGCAGCTTTGTTGCTTGTGGTTGGAGGTTCTTTAGTGAAATGATTCTTGTCCTTTACTACAGACATGTCCCCAGACCAGCCTGTAAGTTCAGCCCAGAGCTCTGCCACTAACCTACTGTGAGTTTAACAGAAACCGAGCAGTACAGGGCACAACAGGGAAGTGCAAGCAGTGCTCTTCTGAACATCTTCATTGACTTTCCTTTCAAAATTTGAAAATGTTTGCCATAAACCACAGTCAAGTTTTTGTGTAAACCATTTTGCTGAAGTTTTCAGGTGTCACTTGCAATAAATCCCACTGAGAATCACTGCAGTGTCCTCCTCGCGCGCCAGGCTCTCTGAGCAACAAGACCATGTGGTTTGCAAAGACCTCTGGGATCATCAAGTTCAAGCAGCTACCCTACCTCACAAGTTCACCCCTAAAACACATCCCTCAACACTTCATCCAAACCATCTTTATATCCAGGGATGGCAACTCAAACCACCTCCAGGGGAAGCCCGTTCCAGGGCCTGACCACCCTTTCTGGGGAAAACATTCTTCCTAAGATCAAGTCTAAACCTACCCTGTTGTAACTAGAATCCAATCCCTCTTGTTCTATTACTACTTGCTTGAGAGAAAAGAACAGCACCAACCACTCCACAAGATCCTTTCAGGTAGTTGTAGAGAGTGATGAGGTCTCCTCTCAGCCTCCTCTTCCTCAAACTAAACAGCCCCAGCTCTTTCAATCTTTCCTCATAACACTGATTCTCCAGACCCTTCACCAGCGTAGTTGCCCTCCTCTGCACCTGCTCCAGCACCTCCACATCTCTCTTGTATTGAGGTGCCCAAAACTGGACACAATACCCAAGAATTGGCCTCACCAATACCAAATCGAGGAGGAAAATAACCTCCCTTCTCCTGCTGGCCACACAATTTCTAATACAAACCAAGATGCCATTGGCCTTCTTGGCCACCTGGGCACACTGCTGGTATGTGGACTATTTATGCATTTTATAAGTCTGCTGCTGATTTATTCTGTAGTTACAATCAAATCCTACCACGGATGCCCATGTCCTTCTCAGAAGGAAAGTCTGCTGAGGTCACTGGGCTGAGTCTTGACAGTATTAATCATGGCTCAACCACTCCTACCAGCATCTAGCTGCAACATGAAGCACAGACCTCTGAGGGGTAGGGCAGAACAAGAAAGTTCATCAGATTCTAAACAACCAACAGAGCTTTGGCAAAAACAAGGTTTGATCTGAGTGGGAGTCTGCTGTGCAGAGAAACAGAATTAAAAAAAAACCCACAAGTGCATACGTTAACCCTCTTGGAAAAAAAGAGTCATTCATGCTGGTTTGCACTTTTTAAAGTAGGACAGATAATAACTCTTTATATTTTAAACAACAATGAATTTCTATACTAATTGTGTTTTGTGTCTCTTTGCTGAAGCCTTTCAGGACTCTGAAAGTGAGGCAAGATGCTGAACAGCGCGAGTGCACACGGTGACAGCCTTTGGTAGGGGACATAAAGGCTTCACAATATGGGTGAGTAGAGCTCCGGCCACCCACGTGTGTCAGGGACAATGGGGCAGTCTGACAGAAATCTGGTGAACTGCTCCAATGGGAGTTTTTTAACCTGAACGTGATGTCTGTACCTGGTCGATTAATATTAATGTATATATTGCACTGGCTGAAGACTTTCATGACTTTCTAACTGCTTTACAGGGCCCTTGGATGTATCATTATCACCCTCTCACCTTCCTGTAGCCTGCGGACATTACACTCCATAAAAATAGACACCCTTAAATCTAGGTGCCTGTCTGTTACATATATTTCTGCTTGATTTTAATTCAAAAAAGCTGGTACTGAGCTCATTTTTTTTTTATTAAAACCTCCATCCCTCAGTTCTTTTTTGTTTTGTGGAGTATCTATCAATCAGGAATCACCCGGCGATGCATCCAGTGGCAGGAGGCTATTTCGTCCCTTCCCCCAACCCCAGACATTGACTTTTTTCCTCTCCACCCCTCAGCTTCATTAACTAAATGCACTGAATAAACCTTAACATCCCAGCTAAATCCTATTGGCCCTGGATTTGCTGCTTAATGCTAAAACCCAAGCGACCCATTTTTCTCCTGTTGATACTTCTATTGCTGATGGCAGCCAGCAGGGAAAAATAACCAGCCTTAAAATATGCCAACGTAAGAAGAAAAACTCAGGGTTTCTTGCTCTTTCTGCTGCTGCTCATGAACTTTATGTAAGGTCTACTTGGAGCCTCAAAGCCTCCTTTGCTTTTGTGCTTCGCAGTCAACACAGCAAGTCTGTTGCTTAACAAATGAACACAACAATATGGATCCATTAATAAATTGCATTCTGCAATCTCCAGTCACAAAACTGTTATAAACAGCAGAAGACCGAGACCCCACTGACCGACAATCTTTGGACAAGCGTAACAATGAGAGTAAACAGCTTCAGTGCTACAGGTTCATGTTCAGTTGCCATTCCCTGTGTTTTCCTTTAAACTGTAGTAATTTCTCTTCCCAATTTTGCACACACAACAGAAGAGACTAAAGATTTTATCACCCCACTGCCTCCTGCACCCCAGTTATAATTGTTGTACCTCATCTCATCTTGGCTCAGCTGCCTAGACTGAGTCCACCATTAGCTTTGCAAGCTCCTCCACAACATTCTGCCACAGGAACACACCCTCAACCTATTGCAGGGTCACTCTGCAGTTGTCCCAGCTCAGCATGCTTGACCCCAGCTCTCCCAAGTGGGAGTGCCATCTCAACCTCTACTCCATGTCCTGCCCCACTTCCCCCTACATGGAGGGCCATGAGGGGTGTGAACCACCACATTTCAGCCAGGACAGACTCTTGCCCCTCAATGGGTCCATGGCAAGCAGTTCACATGCAGAAAACTGAGCAGACTGCAAAAATGACTCACCACATTTACAGTAATCTGTGAGAGAAGGCTATTCCAGCTTGCTCTGGGGTATCCAACCAACACAGCAGTCTTTGGATTTGACGTATATTTTTAATACCACATTTCACTTTACATTAATATCAGACTGCAGTGCCCTACACCACCAAGTTTGGCTTCTGTGAAGAAGGGCTGCCTCTAAAAACATCTACCCCATGCACCCCCAGTCCTTCATCCAGCAAAATCCCACAAAGGCTGAAAACAAACAACAAGCCTGGACATTTGCTAGGAATTCCATTATCCCAATAAATACTGTATTTACAAAAGAACCTAAACACAAATATAATCCAGCACTGAAGAAACGCTGTACAGGTTATCGCTGCAATGTCCATTTTGGGAAGGCTTTCAAATAAAAGTGCTTTCCTACTACGTACTTGAGCTAATGTATTTTGTACCATAACACTAATGGAGCATTCATCATGTTTTGAGCTCCTCTGAAGGAAAAAGAGAAACACAGAGCTGCGTAACAATAAAGCTAACATATTCACTTTGCTACACGTTAACTGCATTTAAACATGGCTGTACCTCAGAGGGTGCAAGAGCAGCTGACTTCGATATTACACTGAATCACAGTACATTAGGAATTGGAACAGACCTGAAAAAATCATCCAGTCCAACCCCCGACACAGCACGGACACCTAGACCAAGTCACACAGGAACATGTCCAGGTGGCTTTTCAGCGTCTCCAGAGAAGGAGACTCCACAACCCCCCTGGGCAGCCCCTTCCAGTGCTCTGTCACCCTCACTGGGAAGAAGTTCCTTCTCATATTTATGTGGAACCTCCTCTGTTCTAGGTTATTACAGAAATATTCAAACCTGCATAAATTAGAGAACAAGAGTAGTAAGGAACTAGTAGAACAAACAATTGTTTTTTTAAGGACCTATTTTTACAGGTAAGACACAAATGTGAGAAAGAAAGTGGTCTTTTGGTAGGAAACCAGCTACTTCTGATTGTAAGGAAAGTAAAAGTATTTTTGTTCACCTGATTATAGATTAAAAGGGTACCCGAGTCATTACCACATCATTGATCAAGCTTTTCCTTTCCTGCACATGAGAGGAATACTAGATAGATGACGTATTTATTAAGAGATTTTTCGATCACTTTTCACAGAATCACAGAACATTAGGGATTGGAAGGGACCTCAAAAGATCATCTAGTCCAATCCCTCCGCCAGAACAAGACCACCTACACCAAGCTGCACAGGAACATATCCAGGTGGGTTTTTACACATCTCCAGAGAAGGAGACTCTTTTATAAACTCTTGCTTGATTTTAGTATGGCTGATTCCTGGGTTCCATTTCAAACCAGACTCACTGATAGTTCCTGAACTTTGCACTGTGAATCTTTGTAGGGATAAGCAATGGACAGATGGATTACCCGCTGCTCAACTCCATCTTTTACTATTGTTCTACTTCTAAAACCAGATATAGAAGAAACAAGCAAGATCTACAGCTAGACAAGATGGCATACATGCTTCCAACAGCAATATATATATGTACACTTATATGTATATATTTAACATCGGAAGGTAGGTATGCACAACAATTTCCAGTCATGAGTGCATTTGACAATTGACAATCTATACGAGGGCTGTTAAAATATTAGGCAATATGCGCCTAATATGGAGTGTTTATTTTTCTAGTAGTACTAGTAGGGCTATCAGAAACACAGATGGGAGTTGTACACTAAACATAGCCATCTCCACTCTAAATAGGACAGTCTACTAGAGGTATCAAAGAGAGTAAATCATCAGTTTTGGGAGGTATCAAAGAGATTAAATCATCAGTTTTGGTGCACAGTAACCAAACATCTTAAGCCTTTAGAAATAACATTTTTAATAACAATAGTAAAAGAGGCATGAGGTCCAGATTCTACTCGTTACCACCAGCATAAAGCTATCATTTATTTCCCAACATTTCCATAAGAAACACACACACTGAAGCTCACTTTCCCCCCACACCCGGTGCAAGCACACACACCGCTGATCGATTCTTTACTTGGGCTGTTCAAATCAGCCACTTCAAACTCAAAAACCCTCAAACCCAAGAAACGTTAACAGCTGATGGGCAGAGAGTGGCTTCCAGTGCTAAAGCTCCTACAATACCCAACCGCACTCCAGCTCGGCCGCTGCTCACTGTGATGCTGCTTTAGAGCAGCTCAGAAACTTCTTCACTCCCCCGCAGCCCCTGCGCTTCTCCTGGGCGAAGGGCAGCTCTGCCCGCATCTCACGTTCAACTTCCAGGAAACCATTAACCAGCGCTGGCTACGGGAAGCGCGAGGCGGGGGGGGACACGGGGGGGACGGGACCCGCACCCCAGCACGTCGATGATGTTCTCGGCGGGGTTACTCACCGAGGACCCGCACCTTCCAGCTCGCAGCCAGCCCTAGCAGATGCTTTAACGCAGCTCATTTGCTGGGTGACGGACCAGCTCCATCCCCGCACAAAACACTCCAGCAGCAACTTGTTGGGTTCAGTCTTTCCGGGACTTGGCCTCTCGCTCCCCGTCCCGAAACTCGGCCCCTGAAATCACCCACCGCAGCGACACGAGCGGCTTCCGCAGGCTCGGAACAAAGTGCCCTCCCGCGACCCTCCACCGTTACCGGGGCGGCAGAACGGAACCCACCTGCTGCGCGGCCCCGCGCCCGCCGCAGCCCGCACTGCTGCTGCTGCCGCTGCCCTGCGCGGAGCCCGGCCGCTCCCGCTCCTCCCCGCCGAGCTGCTCCCCAGCGCGGGCAGATGGCCGCAGCCCCGCGCCCTGCCACAGCACAGCAGAACAGAGCACAACGAAGCTGGGCTTCCCCCCACGCCGCCCTTTTCTTCCCCTCCTTTTGTTTCTAATTGTTTTCCTCCCTTCTCCCCGTTCTCCCTTCCTTCCTCCCCCGCTCAGCCCCTGGCAGTCAAGCCCGACCGAGGCAGAGCGCACTCACAGCCTCCCCTGCCCCCTCTCCAGTCATTTCAATTAGTACCACATGAGAGGAGCCCAAAATCTGCTTAAGGGCCAGAGGACAGGGCAATCTCCTTTGCTCAACAATGACCAGAAGCTGCTATAAATAGCCAAACAAAAGCACTGTCCAGGCATGTCACATCCTAATGTGATAAAAACTGTAAAGATCTGATGTATACCAGAAGTACAGAGGAGGAAAAATAATTCTTTAGACGAGTCTCCACCTTCCTACCTTCTTCCCCAGTGCATAAACTTGTAGTATGTTATTAAAGTTGTGCATTTCTGGGTCTCAAGCTATTACGGTTTTGAGGTGTGGAACAGCTCCTTCACAGTCCCTTTGTGAAGGATGTTTGGAGAAGAGGAGACTGAGGGGTGACCACATTAATATTTATGAATATGTGAAGAGTGGGTGTCAGGAGGATGGAGCCAGGCTCTGCTCAGTGGCATCTAGTGATAAGACAAGGGGCAATGGGTGTCAGCTGGAACTGAGGAGGTTCCACATCACTATGAGAAGGAACTTCTTCCCAGTGAGGGTGACAGAGCACTGGAAAGGACTGCTCAGGGGGGTTGTGGAGTCTCCTTTTCTGGAGATATTTAATCCTGCCTGGACATGTTCCTGCACAACCTGGTCTAGGCGGTCCTGCGCTGTCAGGGGGATTGGACTAGATGATCTTTTGAGGTCCCTTCCAATCCTTAATGTTCTGTGATGCTCACTAATATTTTTAGGCAGCCAAGTCTGTGCACTGCATATAACTGACAACTGTGACCAAGGCTGGTTAGAGGCAACCTTCAGCCCCACAGATGGATCTCATGACACAAATAGCATAAACAATGACCTACCCAAATTAGAACACGTACACGCTGCCAGTAGGTAAATCAGTCAGTTAATAAAGCACAGACAGACTCAGGCTCACTTGTATCATATCTGGTGGATTAATGCAACTGGATTTACACACATTTTACACCAGCATATTCCAGCGCTGTGAGTGAGGAGAAACTCCAGGTTTCTAGTTATACACCATGTTAGAGCTGAAAACTAACAAAAAATCCCCGAACACTCTGGATCGAGCAGAGTGCTGCCAGCAGCACTGCCCAGACCACTGCTTCTGCACCACTTTGCAGACCTCCAGTTTGTACTGTGCAAGTAGCTGGAGTCTTCCTCTGCTGGCATAGGGATGGGCAGGAGAATGGAATGGGTTTGGTCCTGTCTGACCACTCATAAACTCTGCAGTGACTTGAGAATAGTAATTTCCAGCCTGTTGATGGCAGGACTGACAGGTTCATCTGAGGAGAAGCGGATAGTCGGTCACCTAATTCCCCCCACAGATAGTTCCAATGTAATCATTGCAAAGGGAGGGCTCTCAGCTGGGGCCCTTCTGACTCCAGTGGCTCCATGTTTATGTGCAAAGCTACGTAAAAAGAGTTAATCTTGTTGATTAGCCCCACAGCCTTTTAGAGGTGAGTTAAGTCGGTCTGCGTTTGCCCCAATGTTTCCTCTGTTTGGTTTCCAACAACTCAACAATAAAGTTATCTTCTGCTACAAACACATGTTATGTTTTCAGTTTTATTCCCATGCCCTCCCTCTGATCAGACTTGTTTGTCCTGCTGCAGAGATCACTGCTTTCTCAGGCTAAACCCATTGACAGCAAGGCTTACCCGCAGAGTACCCTCATCCTCAAAGAGTGTCTGGAGATGGCTTTTTTCTACTTTATTAATTCCCTGACCTTAAGCTTGTGCTCTATTTGTTATGTAGAAGGCTGTTTGAAGAACCTCATTTCAAAGAGGGAATATTTAAGTGAAGCTCGTGCTAAACCCTAGTTCAAGAATCACATGCACAAGCTTGCAAGAACAAAACTGCCCGCAAGACTTCCAGACTTCCCAGTCTTCGCAGGGACAGAAATGCTCTTTATTTCAACAAAGAGCTCTCAGTAACCCAGAGTGCACAGATGCAGAACAATAGCACCAACTCAAACAATACAGACTAAGCATTGTTGGGTAAAGCTGTCAGCCCATGTGGGCAGACAAAGCCCTCCCTGATGATACAGGAGAGCGAAGCAGGGATCCTAGTTCTGGCACTGGAGAGTGGGGGTTACAATATCACAGTACATTAGGGTTTGGAAGGGACTGCAAAAGATCACCTAGTCCAATCCCCCTGCCACAGTAGGACCACTAAGACCAAGTCACACGGTACCATGTCCAGGTCGGTTTTAAACGTCTCCAGAGAAGGAGACTCCACAACCCTCCTGGGCAGTCCCTTCCAGTGCTCTGTCACCCTCACTAGCAAGGAGTCCCTTCTCATATTTATGTGGAACCTCCTATGTTGCATCTTACACCCACTGCCCCTTGTCCTGTCATTGGATGACACTGAGCAGAGTGGCTCCATCCTCCTGACAGCCAGCCTTCACATATTTATAAACATTAATAAAAATAAGCCACTAAGGGAAGGAAGTGCAAGACTGTGTGCAAGGTGTAAAAATCTAGCCAGTGAGGCCAGGAAATAAACTAGTGGAACTGAGCCACTGGTGGCAGAAATGAAAGAACAATATTCTTATCTCATAATTACTGAGTGTTTTGTCTCTTCACTTATCAGGAGGATGGAGCCAGGCCCTGCTCAGTGGCATCTAATGATAGGACAAGGGGCAATGAGTGTGAGGTGGAACAGAGGCAGCTCCACATCAGCATGAGAAGGAACTTGTTTCCAGTGAGGGTGACACAGCACTGGAAGGGGCTGCCAAGGGGGGTTGTGGAGTCTCCTTCTCTGCAGATGTTTAAAACCCTCCTGGACATGTTCCTATGTGACTTGGTCTAGGTGGTCCTATTGTGGCAGGGGCATCGGACTAGATGATCTTTTGACGTCCCTTCTAACCTGTAATGTTGTGTGATTCTGTGATTCTGTGATGGAAGTGAACACCTGGATCAAATAGATTGAGTGCTCACGTGTGACATTCCTTCCTGAAGTAGCAAGCCTGTGTATGGAAAGCTGCCCTCAAGCGCTGGTTGAAGTTTTCCCTTAAACACTGTTTTGTTTGCTAAGTGAAAACTGACACCACCACCGAATCACCCGGCATTACTGTTCTTTTCTTTTACATGTCCCTGCCCTCAGAAAGAAAATTATAATGGATTATGCTGTTTCTTTGTCTGAACAAAATGTTGCAGTTCCGGAGATAAAGACGTATTCAGCTGAGCAATTAAATAGCTAAATAAATGAATCAGCAGAGCAGAAGTGACAGTTTTAATTACTGCTTACAGCTAAGAAGGGGAACTAATTATGGGGTTCATGAACCACATGCCATTCTTCTCCTTAAGCATGTGCATGGATTCTTCTGGATCAAACTCTGCAACTGCAGTAGTGCCATGCACCAGATTTAAAAAACAAAGGGAGGAAAAAGGAGGGAAAAAAAATTCAGGAATAAAGTAATATTTGAAGAAAGAATAGTCAATGCTCAGTTTAAAAGCCCACGTTCAATTGTGTCAGCATCAGGAGTTAGAGGAACTTTCTTTCAAATGTAGTTCTGCAAAAATTCAAAATACAATGAAGTTCACTGGATGTGAATTGCAGCAGAAAGCTGTGGTAATCGAGGCATAAAGTACCCAGCTATACCAACTCCTTAGGAGCCCTATTGATCAGAAGGTATCTGAAGCCAGGAAGCCTGGGAAGGCTGTTGATCCTACTGGTCTATACTGGTCCACCACAGCAAGAAACATG
>VXBP01000009.1:157037-171583 GCA_013400115.1 Rhinopomastus cyanomelas | reverse complement strand
TATATATATATATAAAAAATTAAATCTCTAGTAATTTTCCATGTAGATCAATATCAGAATAAGTTAGAAATGGTGGCAACCATTGCTATGCCCTTCTCTCTTGCCTTCCTGTAAGGTAAAACATGCAGCTTTCTGGAGCCTTGCTATAAAGTGTGGGCAGTTATTTCGTAGATAGTAACATAATGTGACACGACATGTCTTCTGTAGATCTTTCTAAAGAAGAGTAAAAAGGGTTCCTATGTCCAGCTAATAGTGCTTGTATGTCTCACCCTGTCTTTATAGATTACACAGCAGTCATCACAGTCATAGGACCTTAATAGTTTCACTACTCAAGAGTGGTGTTGTCACATTTTTGGACAAAAGAAGAAAAGGTTTTCCCATCAAACCCAAACTTACTTTGAAAGCCTCATTACGTATTCCTTTGCGACCAAGTCTGTTCTTACTAACATCAATGAACCTTAAGGTAGATGGTAGCTCAGGGAGTTGCCTTATCCTGTTGTCACGGAGCACCAGCTCCTCAAGTTGGGGCAGTCTCCGGAAGGCATCTTCGTGGATCTCTGATATAAAGTTTGCAGTCAAATCAATCCTTTTTAAATTACCTGGCAATGAAATAAGACACAGCAAGCACGTAAGAATGTAATTATGAAAGTTTTAAAAAAGAAAAGGCAAATTTGACTTACAAGTGAAGTGTCTGGATCAGGTCAATTCCTGACTCATTATGTGACAGTTCACTCTCTCTTTATAAAATGCAATTATCTGTGTTTGAACAGCTCTCCTAAGGAAGAGAACTAACATCTCTTCCTCATCCTGCTTAGAATTACTTGTGTCATTTATACATCTTTCAGTGAACTGTTTAAATGTTAATAGATTTAATATTTCAGAGTGTTTTGAGAACATTTGATATGGTTAACTTTTGGAATAGTGACATTTAAAGGGAAATACTCTACCATCTTGTTCCATATCCCTTTTTTCAACATTTTCCTGTGTGTAATATATTTGATTTAATAAGTTTTTTCTAGAACACTCTCAAACAATTTCTCCAATCAAAAAAAGAAAATTAAACTCTTTCTTGGCAAAAAGGGAAAAATCATTGAATAACAGCATTTGTTTTAAATTAATTATTCTGTTACTTGCCTGTTTCCCACATAAAGCATTTTTTATATTTATTTTATTGTGTTATTTTAACATTACATTTTGGCCAAAACAATTTTTTTCTCATCTTAGCATTTATGCCCCTTGGGTTCTTTTATATACCAGTTGTATTCCTTGTATTCCAGTTTGAGAAAGTCAAGCAGTTGTAGTTTTCTTTAAAAAAGGGACATTTGAATTCCCCATAATGGCAATAGCCCTTTTTTGCCACTGATTCTTTACAATTCATCATTAAGTCAATGCGCATTAGTTACACAAAGCATGAACAAAACACACAAAAAGATAAAGAGTGCGGGTTGATATTCGAGCTGGTAAGTGGATAGCAGTCCTTCTCTCTAAACAAGGTAGTCTTAACATTTACTGAAAAATCAGATATCTTTCAGAAACTCAAGTGTGAAATGTGAAAATAAAAGCTCCTGAAATCACCAGTTTTTGCTGGTTTTAGGATACAAGTGGATTTGGCTTATCAGTTTTCATTTACTGAAGATTTTCCTAGATAATTCTGCAGTAAAATAATGACCATCTACTTTAAAAACAAAATTTAAGAGTAAAATTCCTTTCAGAGATTCACACAATTTTTGAGGCTGGAAAAGACCTCTAATATCGTCAGTCCCAGCCTGTGATCAAACATCACCACAATCATCTAGAACATGGCACTAAGTGCCACATCCAGTCTTTAATTAAATACCTCCAGGGGTGGGGACTCCACCACCTCCCTGGGCAGTCCGTTGCAATGTCTGTCTGATCACCCTTTCTATGAGGAAGGACTTCCTAACATCCAACATAAACTTCCTCTGGTACAGCTTCAGGCCTTGCCCTCTCATCCTATCACTAACTGCCTGGGAGAAGAGCCTGACAACCCTCCTCACCCCATCTACAACTTCCCTTCAGACAGTTATAGAGAGTGATAAGTCCCCCCAGAGTCTCCTATTCTCCACGCTAAACAATCCCAGCTCCCTCAGCCTCTCCTCATCAGATTTTCCTCTAGTCTCTTCCCTGCCTCACGGGTCTCCTCAGAACTCACTCCATCACCTCAATATCTTTCTTGAAGTGCATGGCCCAGAACTGCACACAGTACTCAAGATGAGGTCTCACCAGTGCTGAGTGCTGGGGAAGAATTACATCCCTAGTAGTGCTGGCCAGACTATTCCAGATACAAACCAGGGTGCCACAAGCCTTTTGTGCCACCTGAGTGCACTGCTGGCTCCTCTTCAGCTGGTTGTCAACCACTGCTCCTAGATCCATCTCTGCCAGGTTGCTCTCCAGCCACTTATCCCCCGGTCTGTAACTGCATGGGGATATTGTGCCCAAAATGTGTGACTCTGCACTTGGCTTTGTTAAACCTCATCCTGTTGGCCTCTGCCCATTGAACCAGCCTGTCCAGATCTCTCTGCAGCATCTTCCTACCCTGCAGCTGATCAACAATCCCCCTGGGACTTGATGTCATATTTGAATTTGCTAAGGGTAGTCTCAATTCCCTCACACACAGATGTTTTGTAAATATTTGAAACACATATATCCAAGAGCTTGTTTTGTTTAGGAAAACTACGTTCTTATATGCTACAAAAGTTCCGTGACATTTGAGCTTCTTTCTACCTTTCTACCCTTGTAAAGATGATTTGTAAGTAACAGCAAAAGATAGATGAATGTCGTTATTTCTAATAATTCAAAAGTTTGGCAGAGAATCTGCTTTCGAATGAAGCTTCGCATTCAAAACCAACAAACCACTTTCTCATACGTGCACTTGTGTATAATCATGCCGTCACCAAGCATTACACGGAATGAATCATTATGTTTTGGGTTCGTATAAACCAGAAATAATAGAAATTAGAAGTCATTGCACAATATAACTATCCATACTTAAGGGAGCAAAGTCATTTCTGTTGATCTTCTTAATTCTGTTGTAGCGTGCGTAGAAATATGTGGTTTTCTTAGGCAGTGGTGGAACAGCATTGAGCTCATGATCATCACAGTAAACTGTGGTCCCCAGGCATGTACACAAAAGGCAAGTGGGAAAACCTATCAAAGAATTTAAAAGACAACAGTTATTACAAGAAAAGTGTACGAAATATTGTAATTACTACAATGAAATGCTGAACTAAGCATTTAATTATAAGTTTTTCTTTGTAAGATTGACTATTTTGGTCACCATATGATATAATCAGAGGTGATTAAATTCTACTTAAAACTAAATATTTTTTTTCTGCTTATGCCTGTCAGAAGTTCATTTAAGTTGTTCTGAAATGGTGTTTCTCAGGTTATAGCAAAAAATCATGAGCTGACAACAGCTAACCAACATTTCCTAAGTTTATACTTCCATATGGTGACTGAAACTTGTTGTGGCTTCTCAAGTTTTATTTTGAATAATTTATAAGGAAATCAGTATTTTCCTGCAGAAATATAGAGAAAAAACCTCAATTTCCTTTCAAATAATGTAATTACATTTACTCTTTCAGAAATTCAGCATCATAAAAGCATTCTCTATCAGTGTAAAATACGGTAACTTGGAGACAATGTTAATAAAACATTTTGTTTCCAACAGAAATTAATGAAAACAAACAAAAAAAAATGCAGCCATTTCATCTCAGTCATAAAACTGAATGAATAACACAAATTCCAAAGCTTCTTTGTATGGTACTATTCAAATCTGGTGAGAATTCTGACACTGCCTGGTTTGTCCGAATTTAATTTTCAGAGGGCAAAGTTGTTGGTTGCTATCCATGGTCAATTTTTGAAGCATTTTTCTTTCAGTACAGGTATAACGCAGCACATCTGTTTTTCAGAGAAAATTCATAGAAATTTCATAGAAAATTCACAGAAAATTCATAGAAAATTCATAGAAAATTCATAAATTTTTCATAGAAATTCGTTTCTGTTTCATATTTTCCTTCTTGTAGCAGATACCTGGTTGTTTGTTCTAGTTATTTTTTAGAGTAGTAGCATAGTTAATGAGTATGAAAACTTTTCTTCCTGCAGACAAGTTTTTGTAGCTCTGTTGTAGCTGCAGAGAAGATTTACCTCCTATGTCAATTGGGCATCTAGGAACAAGCTTTCTGGAGTGGTAAACATCTTTGTAAAGTTGTAAATCTATAAGTGTCCAAGCAAGAGCAGTAGGCTTGCTCAAAAAGAAAAAAAAGCTATGAATGCAAAACTCAATTCATTCTCTTTCCTACTAACCATCTTGAGTTTGGGGTCCAAGAACTCCAGACCCATGTGCTGAAGACCCATCAACTAATCTTGGCGTCGATGCTTCTTCCTCAGGCTCTTCTGTTAAGGGCACAGAAGAATAACTCTCTTGAATGACAGAAGGTAGTGCTGTCCCAATCTCTGTCTAGGGAAAATTAAGAGGGAACAGGAAATGTTACTGTTTACTTCCACTAGCAGCTGTTTCTTTTCCAGTCATTCATATTCTCCCACTAGAGGTCACATATGATCTAAGGTTTAATGTTTGGGCTGCATTTTATCTGGCAGTCGCAATGAATTCAGTTGGCATGTGAACAGTTTATATCTCAATGTTTTAAATGTTTTGTTGTATGTGCATATGAATATATTTTATTAGTAAGAACATCAAATTTGTTTTTCCGCATTATCAAAATTGTTTTTCTACATTAACTTAAAGTTAAATCAGATGTGTAATAAAAATGTATACATATTTTGTGACCAATGAAAATTTGCTGTAAAGCATCAGAAAGATGCAGTTCATTTCACCACAAAATTATAAATCATAGCAGCATAAATCCAAATCTAATGTAGTTGTTCAGGTGTAGTTTAAGAGCACTAACACGCTTCAAAAATCTTATCTAAGAATTCAAAAATCTAAATTCACACACTACTTGTTAGCATGTTGGCAGTGGTTTTCTCAATTGTTTTCTGGCTCTGAATACCAGAAGGCCCCATTTAGCTTCATTCATCATTGGCTGCCTTCTGCAATGTCAGAAATTAAGAATATAGTTTTAAAACATTAGATAAAATACTGATTCACAAAGAACACCCATAAAGTCCTGCAGGTCACTTCATGGAAATAGAAACACATTTTTTTCTTCTCTGCCTCACATAATTAGTCAATCTAGTCAACTTTATAGTGTTAACTGTGTTGATTTTCATCTATGACAGATCCAGGATAAAGACGTAGCAGTTTTCTCGCATTCTATCGTTCCACCTAAAAAAGTGTACTACAGGCTGTCGGGACTTGTCGCAGTAGGGCCTGTGCTTGCGAACTATTGAACCCTCCATTTTTTACCCGAACAAACATCTTCTTTGAAATCATCCCCCAGCTACTTCTGGCTGTGCTGTCTCCATGGATGCAAAATACCTATGTATATTTATGTGTATAATGCGTGTACATATTTACTACAATTTTGGAAGAAAGCACTTTACATTTCATAATAGAATCATTGGGTNTCTAATCCACCCCAGGATGCTGTTGGCCTTCTTGGCCACAAGAGCACATTGCTGGCTCATAGTCATCTTGTTGTCCACCAGGACCCCCAAGTCCCTTTCCCCTACACTACACTCCAACCGGTCAGTCCCCAGCCTATACTGGTACCTGGGGTTGTTCTTGCCCAGATGCAAGACTCTGCACTTACTCTTGTTATAGCTCATTAGATTCTTCTCTGCCCAGTTCTCCAGCCTGTCCAGATCTCGCTGAATGGCAGCACAGTAGAATCATTATACATGATCCTGGGAAGCCTGAAAATTTCTCAATAGCCATATACAATCTACTACTGTATCTAAGTAATTTTGCTGAAGTTATATGGTCGCAACAGGTTCAAATATTTTGCATCAGTTAGTGTCACTGACATTAGACACTATGGAAGCAATGAAAAATCAGGAAGCACTCTGCACCTCACAGACTCAGACTTTGACTCACACACTTCAGATTCTCTATGTATTCTTTAGTTGAAATCCAATAAGCCGTATATGTTATTACTAAGTAGGGTTCATGGATAAAGTGCCCAAATACAGTTACTAGCATCATAACTTTGCAATACGCGTGGTGATCAAGTCTGCAAAATGAATTTCAGCTCAACTATGACTGAGTAACCTGTTGGTATAAGTACAAGTTGCTTCGTGCAGACGAACACACAATGTTCCCATCTGCAGCACCGACAGTAAGACAGCTTATGCAGGAATGGACTTGGGGACAAATCAAAAGACTTTGGGAACAAAGGAAATGGGACAGATGTTCTTTGAATGGAGGAAGCCCAGAGGGAGAGATGCATTCCAGACATTTATTGACCCGGAGTAGTTCTGTGCTAAAGTGCTTGCACATGCTGTCTACTTCTTCACCAGCTTTGTGGAAATCAGCCTAGAGTCCCTGTGCTGAGTTTTGGAACAAAACCTGGAGTTTTTGAGAGCCATTAACAGCCTGGTATAAATATTTTGGGTCAATTCTATTGCAAATAATATTCTGGTAAATACATTTTCAAAATACAGCGTGTAAATAGTGTTCAGACTTCAGATGATGTTTATTTCACTTGTCGTGGGATTTGGGTCATCCATACTGATTGCCACTTGTCTGAACGTTTAAGGTCTTGCTTTACAGAACTTACTGGCTTGGGATTTGTGTTTGCTTTATGCTTTCTCAAGTGTTCTTACTTGTTTAATCACTGTAGTTGTTTGGTACCAAACCAGAGGTATTAACTTCAAGTGATTCTGTTTCTAGACTGTTACCTCTGTTATTACAGGATGTTAACCTAGTTGTGGCGATGCAGAGTTGAAACCCCTTGCGTAGTTTCACTGCCAATGTGATAAATCTGTGTTCTAGGGAAACAGCTCCAAGCAGTTAACGTTATCTATTCAGTCTTCTGCACCAGTTGTGACTGCCATAAAAAATAACAATTATTGCAGTGAATTTAGTGACGTTGTGATTTTTACACTGTAAACAGAGTAGGGGTTCACTGAAACACGTGTATTACATACCAGACCCAGAACATGAGCTGCTTTTGCTTGCTGTATATGGATGGAGCTGAACTAATAACCTAAAGGTAAAAGTCTGTTTCCCATTATCAGTCATCTGATCCATGCAGCTTTCTGTCTTTTACATATTTGATAAATCATGCAAGATTGTAACAAGTCAAAGATGTTTCTGGGATTGCATATGGTATAGAATGATCCTTCAGCTTCCAGATGTTTGTCTATTTTTGGCAACATGTGCTTTACTAAAAGAAATGTAGACAGGGTGTGTTTCCTTTGCTACTCTAAATAATATTTCTTTTAGTGAAAAATCACAAAAAAATAAGAATATTACAGAGAAATATAATAGAGTGTGTTTTTCCTTGCAAATAGTTTTAAGTCTTCAAATAATAATCAGCCTTCCAAGCCAGAGCCAGCCACAGAGCATGCCCAAGGAGAGTAATATCTTTTCTAGGATTGCTAGAGTATCAGTTTTTTCCCCTTGTGTACTTATCCAATGTGGCTACATATACAAATGAAAACGTTTAATGTGGATGGCCAATTTAGAGGTACTTTCAGACCAGAAAGTTACAAAAATCAAAAGCACAGAAATCTGGACACATCAATGAGTGATAAAACACAATTGGTAAATGTCAGCTTGTAACATGAGTCACCCATAGACTAGGCGAATAGTCTAAGACAGCATCCGTTCACTGTCAGCAGAGAATGAGGCAAAACTTCTGAAAAGCATCTCCAGTCACTGCTACAAGCTTCTTTTAACATGAGCTGTGTACATATGTCTTCGCACTGGCTGAAAAAATGGTGAGACAAAGTAAAAGTTTTTTAAGAGTAGGAATAGCTCAGGAGGTTGAACCGTGAAAAATTAAAGATTATCTGTGGGCTAGGAGTCAGTAGGGGTGGAACAGACTAAAAATGTATGTAAGAGTAACGTGTATGAGGATGATGAACCCATATGATCTATGCAAAGTAATACAACACAGAGAGTTATTAGAGTTAAATAGGTAAATGGCAAGGCTGGAAGTCATCAGTTCCACATTTTCTGTTCTGAGGTGGTGCAAATCCAATGACAGATGTTTTATCTCTACATCTTTTAGGATCAAAGTTGATATATTACATGCAGTAAGTTTAAATCCACAGGCGAATGTGAACTGTCTCCTATTCAGTGCTTCTTTTGCTCCAAAAATATAATCAGAAGCTCAAACAAAAGTGCAAAAGTTAAGAAGAGACATTATAAACTTGAAGAGTCAGTTGTACCACACACTCACCCATCAAAAGAAACTATTTTTCCCCACAGCTGTTCTGCAGTTACCAAAGGCTGACAAAAGTGTCTAATTATGGTGGAGGTTTTTGGTTTGCTTTTCTTTCCAAAAGTGGCATAGACTTGTTCCTTCTCGATTTTTGCATTTAAGGTCTTTTCTCCCATTGTTTTGTCTTAAAAATGAATAGATTCGTGGAGCAGTCCATGCTAATGCAATAACTACTTAGACTGCAAATTATGCAGGCTCAGATAAACAGTAATTTTCTTGAACAGCACTAGATAAATAAATCGTATTGAGGAATTAGTGTAATAAACCCCAGGTATTGGGGGTGGATAAAGAGATATTGTTTTACAAAGTGTCTAAGCAAACTGGTTTTACCTGCTCATGCTCATGTGGTCTGGCCAGGAGCATCTGTGTTCAACACAGAAGGCAAGGGAGTACTTTTAGTGCCTCTGGGGTCCTTTTTGACAAGCACTGAAAAATAACCTTTGGACAGGTCTTCATCCCCTTTAAGATTCACCAGCTGTTATGTATGGAGCAATCTTTTTCCTCAGTCTTAGATACTCCAGAATCCATAAATCTCATGCCAGTTCGTTGACCATTGCCTCCTTTTCAGGGCAGGACATTACTTCCTATGAGGATTCAGGAAATTTTTTTTGACCTTTTAAACCTTCTAAATTAATTTTTTGTTTGTTATTTTGTAGTTTCTGCTGGGTCTTATGTACATACACACATTTCCAGACTTATTTCAGTCAGACCAACCTTAGTTCTGAAATTACAGTGCTCCAGTGTTGTAAGCCAGTTCTCTAGAAATTCAAATCTGTGGTTTCTGCTTTGGAAAATAAAGGTATATTCCAAGGTTGTTTTAGTTAGTCTTAGGAAGAGTAATCTTTTTAACATGTTGAACACAGACTATCCTAAAATGTCTCAAAAGCAAGTGCATCTATGTATTGTCTGATTTTAGCTGAGTAAAAAGATGCAACACAACATTGCAACATTGCAGATTTTACTATCTGTGAGTGAAAAAATTCAAGGTACATTGATCTAATCTTGATTTTCGTCAGTGCAAATTACATTAAAGTCTCATTCCAGCCCTGCATTTGAAATTAGATTTTATTTCTAACACTCTGTTCTGAGGGCTACTCCAGTTTTAGAAATCAGAACAGATTTCTTTGCACAATTCTAAAGTATAAATGGACTGAAAACTAGTCCTGGCTATTTGATGACGATTACAAGAGCTGCCACTGATCAAAGCCACGAAGTATACATACACAGCCAGATAAACAAAGCAGGAGATTGCCTAGACAACCAGAGTATATACCAGAAACATTGGCAGCCCTCAGACCTACCTAAAGTTCTGTCTCAGACAGCTGATCACTGCAAAGAGGGATTCAGGGTCTTGAGCAGATTGCTTCATGGAGTCCAGGCAGGCCAGGCACTGCTGGAGCTGAACATGCTTCTGTTCAGTTCTCCAGCCTGGCTTTTCCAAATGCACTGTGACAGATATGAATTGGAACTACATCCAGTGTTAGAAACATGAGCAAAAGACAAAATTCACTCCACTTAACTTCAGGCACTGAACTTGTGTCTCCTATCTATTAGCTTAGTCTCTTTACACTTCTGATGCATTCAGCAGAGGACAAATCACCTTCTGAGAGAGGCACAGCACACATATATATTGTGAGACTATTCCCTGAGGTGCTTATTCATCTTATTTGGCTGCAAATGAGACCTTCTAGAGGCAACCATATCATTAACCAGATATCAAAGCCAAAGTCTGATGTCAGATGTGTTCTTCCTCTTATGTCTACAGCTTGTAGTGTGAAGACATTTTGTTTGATTTGATCCAATCCACGTACCCTGCAGTAACAGAGATGTAATGCTCACAAGCTGCTGTACCTCTAGAGATGCTGCTGAACTAGAGAAGTTTCTAGTAGTTTAAGTTTCTCTTCACAGTGTGGATTGTTGTGCTATGAAAAAATGCCTCATGAGTTTAAGGTCAGTGAACAAGCATTTAGTGACAGGTCCAGGACATTAATACAGCACAAAGGAAAAAATGCTCAGGACAGTGGTGCAGGTGTGATGCATTTCCTGCCACTGGGAGGGACATTCTGCCTCATAACTGTAGGCTTTGCTGCATAACTCTAAAAATAACAAGCATCAGTCTCAATAAAGGAGTAATAATAATAATAGAACATTCTTTTCCTGCACATTAATGTTTTGTGCTTTCTACATTTTGTTGAATCTGAGGTCTGAAATTTATGTACAGGATTGATAGTTGCAGCTATTTTCCCTCTCTATTACCAAGAGCTAAGAGATGAGTAGACGTTCAAAAGTAGAAGTTATAAGCTGTTACAAGCTTAAATGCTTCATAAAGAAGTAATATGTTCAAAGTAAGTATTCAGTCCCTGGATTTCTGTGACACCACAACAAGGATGTGCTGTTATGAAACACACACAATTACCATTTACATAGTTTATTTTTTCTTTAAACAAAGCAAAAAAAAATGTAAAGGTCATTAAAAACAGCAGCTATGCTCATACTGGTGGACAGTACACCAAGGATTTGAAGAATAGTTAGTTTGCACTGAGGAATCCAGGGAAAAAATTACAGTCAAAATTTACTTAGCTAGCTTGGGCACCCAATACACGTTGTGCAGCTAAGGATTCAGGCAGAAATTCCACTGAGGCTTTGCAGTTATTTTTCAAAGAATTTATTGATGTATCTGTCTCATACTTTAGAATATTCATATAGGGAATGAGGCATTTCTGCACCTAAGTAATTAAAGAACCCATCTGCTAAATTTTCACAACCGTTTTATTCCCATTTCAGTTCAGATTAAAAAAAAAAGGTGCAAGAGAGCCTGGAAATACAAGGCCAGAGTCTTCACTGGTGCCCAGTGGCAGAGTAAGGGGAAACAGACATAAATGGGAATTCAAGGGGTTCACCTAAACAAAAAAATTCTTTACCTTGATGGTAACAGAACTGGAAGGCTGCCCTAATACATTGTTCAGTCGCTGTCTCTGGAGACACTAAAAATCTGCCTGAACATGTTTCTGTGTGATCTGCTCTAGAACAGCCTGCTCTGGAAGTGGAGTTTGACTAGATGATCTCCAGAGGTGCTTCCAACCCCTACCATACTGTGACACTGTGGTATATAATTTGCAAACATGATGAGGCTGGCACCATAAAGACTGTTCCAGAAGACATCCTAATCATTGAATGAGAGCCAGAGGAGTTTGGATGACATGTTGAAGCAAAACCAAAATGCATCCAAAGAGGCAAAACTCACGTCAAGGGAAGGAGAACAAGCCAAAAGCAACATGATTATGTAGCTTGGTACAAATGGATCTGAGACCTGGGATTTTTTTCAAAGGACTATCAAAATCCCCTGGTTAGATAATCACTAAATATGAACAAAAAGAAATGACTCAGAGGAGACTTAGAGCAGATCCACGTAACATCCCACGCTGAACTGTGTACCAATCCACACTCTTGATTTTGTTTAATGTGGTCTAAAATTATTCTTTTCTTAAATGAGACAGGAACGCACACTATTTTACTTGACAGTGCTCAGAAAAAAATGTGCAGGCAATGGAAAATTCAGGAATTTGTAGCAACTTTCTAAAATATTTTTATCTTTGTTTCATACCCTAAGTCAGCAGGTTTGGTGCACAATTTTCCTTTCTGGTCAAAGTCACAGAGCTGAAAGTTTGGGGGAAAAAAAGTTTGAATAATATGGGAAGTTGAGGTATCAAGCATCAACTGTAAAAGGCTTCCATGTCTCACCTGGGAACTTAGAAACCACAGATTACATAGCTCAAATACATGAAAATGCCTAGATTTGTTTGAGGATTCAATACAATTCTCCTGAGTAATTCACAACTGAATTACACATTGAATTCAATGAAAATATGCAAGAAATTAAACACATTTGGTGAAGTTAGCAGGCAGTTCTTGATAATATCTGATTTCAATTGTTTAGTAATTCTACCAAACCTTAAAGTTACTGTAAAATCTATGAGGAAACCTCTGGGAAGAGGTTGGAAGAGTGTATACCTAGGACAACTGATCCAAACGGACCAAGGATATATTCACAATTTACACAGTTTATTAGGGTTGGAAGGGGCCTTCAAAGCCCATTGGGTCCAACCCTCCTGCTCAAGCAGGGTACAAATTGCTGAAAAGCATAACCATCTAAAAAGCCTAAACCAAGCTACACAAAAATGCATCAAGATGGATCTGAAACCTCTCTAGAGAACCGGACTCCACAGCCTTCCTGTGCAACCTGTTCCAGTATTTCATAACCATGACTGTAGTTTTTCCTCACATTGAGATGAAACTTCCTGTGTTCAAGCTCGCACGCATTGCTCCTTGTCCTGTCTGATGCCATTGAAAAGAGAGTATTCCTTTCTTCTTGACACCCAGCCCTCAAGTATTTATAGACAGTGATTAAATCCTCTCATAGCCTTCTTTTGTCCAAACTAAAAACCCCTGGTTTTTTCAATCTCTCTTCAGAAGGTGGTTTTCCAGTCTCCCAATCATCTTAGCTCTGCTTTGAGCTCTCTCCATTAATTCTCTCTCTTGAATTGAGGAGGCCAGAACTGGAGACAGCATTCTGGATGCAGCCTCACTAAAGCAGAATAAAGGTTAGAAGAACCTCTTGATCTGCTAGACACATTCCTCTTGATACATCCCAACATCCTACTGGCCTTCTTGACCACTAGAACATATTACTGATCCATTTGTAGTTTGTTATCCACGAAAAGTCCATGATGCCTCTCACCAGGGGTGTTCTCTACCTGGTCACTACCCAATATGTATTGATGCCTTCCATTATTCCTTCCCAAGTGAAGGACTCTATATTTGTTTTTGTTAAAATTCAGTAAATTACTCTTAGCCCAACCCTCCATCCTGCCCAAATCTTCTTGAATAATTGAACAGCCACTCAGTGAATCTGCAAGTTTGGTATCATCAGCAAACTTGCTGAGTAGACACTTTATTCCATTATCAATATCATTAATGAAGACGTTGAACAGCAGTGGACCCAGCACTGATCCTGGGGGACATGCTAGTTGCAGGTCTCCAGCTAGCTTCTGCACCATTAATCACCACTGTCTGGGCTCTATTCCATACTGTATAGCATCATGCATAGCAATAAAACCTAAGAGAATAGACTTATTCTTAGGGGTGGTGGGGCTTCATTTGTAAGACATTTGTCTTCCACAGCAACCTCTACATGTAGCGGGGCCCAACTTCCTGGGAAGTTTGTGTCCAGGAACAATGTATACTTGTGTCCAGGAGCAATGTATACCAACAGCAAGGAAAGCTGGGAAGAATGCTAGGAGGCCTGCTTGGCTAAACAAGGAGTTCCTGGACATGCTGTTGCACAAAAAGAAGCTCTACAAGGAGTGGAAGGGAGGACAGCTAGAATGGGGGGTTATCTGGTTAGAAAGGCCAAGGCACAGTTTGAATTGGACCTAGCCAGAGACACCAAAGGGAACACCAAGAACTTCTACAGGTATATGAATGGTAAAAAGAAGTTTAGGGAAGGTGTGGGTCCCCTCAGAAAGAAAACAGTTGATGTGGTTACAAGTAACATGGAAAAGGCTGAGGTTCTCAATTACTTTACCTCGGTCTTCATAGAATCATAGAATCATTAGGGATTGGAAGTGACCTCGAAAGATCATCTAGTCCAATCAGCCTGCAACAGCAGGATCACCTAAACCAAGTCACACAGGAACCCGTCCAGTCGGGTCTTGAACATCTCCAGTGAGGGAGACTCCACAACCCCCCTGGGCAGCCTGTTCCAGTGCTCCATCACCCTCACCGTGAAGAAGTTCCTTCTCAGGTTGATGTGGAACCTCTTATGTTCCAGCTTACAACCACTGCCCCTCGTCCTGTCACTACATGACACCGAGAAAAGCCCAGTTCCATCCTCCTGACACCCACGCACACCTGAAGTCATCGAAAATAATGGCAGGGAATGCAAGGAAGAACTGCCCATCATAAGTGAAGATCAGGTTCGTGATCATCTGAAGAACCTGAAAGTGTTCAAGTCCATGGGACCCAACAGGATACACACACAGGTGCTGAGAGGACTGGCATATGAGGCTGCTAAACCCCTCTCTATTATATTCCAAAAGTCATGGTGGCCTGGTGAAGTTCCCACTGACTGGAAAAGGGGAAACACAATTCTTATTTTCAAAAAGGGTAGGAAGG
>VXBP01000009.1:117857-156717 GCA_013400115.1 Rhinopomastus cyanomelas | reverse complement strand
ACCTGGTGGAACATGGCTTTGATGGGTGGACCACTAGATGGGTAAAGAACTGGCTTGATGGCTGCACCCAGAGAGTGGTTGTTGATGGATGCATGTCCAAGTGGAGGCCAGTGACAAGCGGAGTCCACCTGGAGCACTGTGTCCAGTTCTGGAGCCCTTATTGCAAGAAGGATGTGAATGTGCTGGAGCAAGTGCAGAGGAAGGCCACAAGGATGACCAGAGGGCTGGAACACCTTTCCTATGAGGCCAGAGTGAGAGAGTTCATGCTGTTCAGTCTGGAGAAGTAGGCTCCCAGGTGAGCTTATTGTGGCCTTTCAGTATCTGAAGGGGGCCTACAAACAGGCTGAGGAGGGGTTTTTTAGGATGTCAGGTAGGGACAGGACTAGGGGGAATGGAGCAAAGCTGGAGATGGGTAGATTTAGAGTGGATGTGAGGAGGACGTTCTTCACTGTGAGAGTGGTGAGAGCCTGGAATGGGTTGCCCAGGAAGGTGGTTGGGGCCCCATCCCTGGAGGTGTTTAAGGCCAGGCTGGATGAGGCTCTGGCCAGCGTGGTCTAGGGTGGGGTGTCCCAGCCTGGTGGCGGGGTTGGAACTGAATGATCAGGGTCCCTTCCAACCCTGAGTGATTCTGATTCCATAACTGATCCTGCTGTGGCAGGGAGATTAGACTAGATGATCTTTCAGGATCCCTTCCAATCCCTAATGTTTCTATGATTCTATGTGGACATCAACCTATAAAGGGAAGTAGAGAATCTTTTTGTTTTGCTTTGCTTCTGTGTGTAGTTTAAGCTAGACAGAATGGGAAGCAGGACTGCCTTCCTAACTGTCTTTAGATCTTTTCTTGTTACGGTGGTTATACATTGAATGAGCATTATCCAGTGGTAACACTCAGGTTACCCTGCAGGTGTCTAATTCCTACTAAAATCAGCAGGAGCAACCCACTGAACATGTCTGAAGTTTTAGAACCAGCCACTGTCCTGGACCTGATGAAAACTCAGTTGAAGAAGTCTGCCTTTCTCCATTTTTAAATGTGTTACAAAGAGTGAGGTGTATTTGCACATAACTGAGCATTAGACTCTTAAATTGAAGCCAGCAACAATAGAAAATAGTATTTTGTGGTTTCCTCCAGTACTTCAGAAGTCTGAAAGGAAATGCAGGTCTTAAATCAGGCCCTAAAGAGTTACTGTACACAGGCTAGATATAATGAAGGCCTGCTGTTTGTTTCAGTCTCTGCGGTATTGCTCATCGTTGATGCTGTGCATAGTAAAAACTAACCTGTGACCTTGCGTAAATACTGGATTTTACACATAGAACCGCTTGTGCGGGTCACAACTTTATGATAACAAGATTGTGGGAAGGAAAGTCATAACCACGATCAAAAAGTCAAATGTGTTTTGCTTTAAAACTTGAACAGTATCAATAATATTCAGTGTCTAAAAGATAACTGGTAAGATTGACATGTTTGTTTTCAAAAGCTGCTTGATTTCAACAGCACTGACCACTCTGAGCTCTCTGGGATTAGGGGAATAGTGAATGCTTGAGTTTCTTTTGGGTGGTACATGGTAAGAGGAATGTAAGCAAAAAAAGGTTTTGGCTAAACATCTAGGAAAAAAAGGCTCTCACAGGGAGGTCCATCCATATGCAAAGTAACATTCCTTCCAACTGCTGTGATGGATGACCCTCGCTTGATGCGTTTTAAGAAGGCTATCTGAAGAAATCGGTAATGGGAGAAAATCCTGCTCTGGAAAATAAGTGTATGGGAACAAATGAAAAGACATTTTGGACTCTACCTATTCTATGCTTCTCTTAAAAAAACCAACCTGTCTCTATTCTTCACTCAGAAATTTGGAAAGGGGTCACCCCAAACTTCAGAATCACAGGACCTCACAGGTAGAGCACAGTACAGGAGAAGCACAGGAGAGTCTTAACTACCCTTCAACGTGTTACTGAGAAACCTATTGATTGAATTACAAAATCTCGGTGACGAGGCACATCCAAAATAGCCTCTCCCATCTCTGGGAAGGAAGCAATTTCTGTAGGATGGATAAATGCTTCATTTTTAAGAGCAAAGAAAGACATAAACTGTGACGTATTAGTCAGTGTGAAATAAAGCACAAATATTCAGGGATTAAAAGTGAGGGTGACTTTATCAGGGAAGAAAGCTCAAATCTCAAGGGTAAGTAAAGAGCTTCAATTCTTCATGGCACAGAAAAGCAAGCCAAAAGCAAAGTACATTCCTTTATGGCAAAGTTTCCTCCAAACCAAAAGGTTGTGATCTTCTTACAAATGTTGAGACTATTTCTATCTCAGCAGTTTTCATGTTTGAGGAAACATTTATTCTTAAATTGTTTCTACCATTTGATTTCAAGGCTATGACACAATTTTCATCTCACCTTGATGAAATAGTAATTCTTGCCCCTCCTGCTGCAGTCAGGAATGGCTCAAAGGAAGATACTTTTATAAATTATGTACTCTTATGTGAAAAAGTACTAAAAGACTGTGTGTAATAGCAAAACCCCCCTTATCATAGAATAATAGAATCATTAGGGATTGGAAGGGACCTCAAAAGATCATCTAGTCCAATCCCCCTGACACAGCAGGATCATCTAGACCAAGTTGTACAGGAACACATCCAGGCGGGTCTTAAACCTCTCCAGTGAAGGAGACTCCACAATCACACTGGGCAGCCTGTTCCAGTGCTCCATCACCCCCACTGTGAAGAAGTTCCTTCTGATAGTTGTGTGGAACCTCCTACGTTCCAGCTCACCATTATTTAACTGTTATGCTTTCCACTACAGTTCCATTACTCTCAATCATACAGTGCGTGTGCCACTGTGTTCCTGTGTCTAAGGGTTAGTGAGATTACAATTACTGTAGTAATGTAGAGAAATACAGGAATGTAAGAGGAGAAGGAGGCACTTAAGCAAATGATGGAGTCCCTTGCTTCTACACGCAACATTTATTATTTCACACTATTGCAGAATTCCAAGTGCTTTTCATTTTTACTTCCTTCTGCCTGCTTGCCTACAGAAATAAAAATCACCAGCATTTATGGCACATTTCAATTGCTGTAAGAAATAACCTCAGGAAACAGCATTTTACAACCTCATTTAATGGGGAATGCTAGATGTCTTATACCAGCTGCTTCCATGCCTCATCCAGACTGAGGAATCACAAGGACAATAACCAACATTTTGTGGCAATGTAAGGAGACTTATGAGAACACAGTAGCTTTAACATGCCCTGCATGAATGAACTACAGTGTGATATTAGAACAGAAAACTGTTGATCACCCAAAGGCAAAAGCAATCACATGAGTAGATTCATCTGATAAAAATTTTCACTGCCAAAAAGACCTCATCAGTAGCCGCTGCACTCATGCAGTTTGAAAATGTAGTATAAATAATATATAATATTATATATAGTTATATAGAATCAATGCGTTATCTCAATTTTAATTAATACAATCATAGATCATGGCTGGAAAGGACCTCCAGGATCATCAAGTCCAGTCCTCATCCCAACAGCTCTCTAACCCCTAGACCATGGCCTCAAGTGCTCTAGCTACTCATTTTTTAATCACCTCCAGGGACTCCACCACCTCCCCGGGCAGCCTATTCCAGTGTGCAACCATTCTCTCAGTAAAGAACTTCTTCCTAAGATCCAATCTAAACCTCCCCTAATGCAACTTAAGGCCATTTCCTCTTTACCTATCATTAATAATTTGGGAGAAGCTACAATCTTTAGGTAGTTGTAGACAGCAATAAGGTCTCCTTTCAGCCTCCTCTTGTCTGGACTAAATAACTCCAGTTCCCTCAGCTGCTCTTCACAGGGCCTTTTTTCTAGCCTCTTACAAGCCTCGTTGCCCTTCTGTGGACCCACTCCAGTACCTCAATACCCTTCTTATTCTGTGATGCCCAAAACTGGATCCAGTCAAGGTTCAGTCTCATGAGTGAAGAGTACAGGGTCACCACTCACCTCCCTACTCGCTACACCATTGCTTATCCAGGCCAGGATGCTGTCAGCCTTCCTGCTCACCTGGGCATATTTCAGGCTGTCAGCCAACACCCCCAGGGCCTTTTCTGTCAAGCAACTCTCCAGCCACTCCTCCTCAAGCCTGTGGCACAGCTGGGGCTTGTTGTGATTGAAGTGCATGACCTGACATTTGGCTTTGTGAAAGCCTCAGCCTACCACTTCAGCATGTCCAAATAATAGAATCATATAATTCAGGTTGGAGAAGACCCTTGGGATCATCGAATCCAACCATCAGAATCACTCTGCAGTACCTCCCTCCCCTCAAGCAGATTGACACTGCAGACACTCCTGCTTAATTTTGTGTTATCTGCAAATTCCCTGAGAGTGCCTTTGATCTCCTCATCTAGGTCATTAATAAAGATGTTAAGCAAGACCAGTCCCAGATCTGAGCTCTGAAGGACACCGCTTGTGACCGATCGCCAACTGGCCTCTATTCACAACTCCCTTGGCTCGGCCAGCCAGCCAGTTTTTAACCTAACACAGAGTCCACCTGTCTAAGCTGTGACCTACCAGCTTCTCCAGCAGAATACTGTGGAAAATAATGTCAAATGCGTGATGGGAAGTCCAGATAGATAATATCCATCACTTTTCCCTCATCCACTGGGATTCATTAAACAGGTTAGTTAACCAGGACTTGCCTTTCATGAACCCATGTTGGCTGGGACTGATCCCCCTGTTGTCCTGCATTTGCCATTTGATCACCCCCGTGATGAACTAACTGTTCCAGAATTTTCCCTGGTAACAAGGTCAGGCTGACAGGTACATATAATATATGTATATAAGTTCTTATTACCTCTAGTTGGTTAAACTGTTCATTTTCATCATAGACAAACGCGTGAGACAGCTCTCCAAGTGGTATGTCGTAGAACTCAGAATTGTAAACTGTGGTAGCAGTGATGGGTGCAGCTCCAACAGACTCAAAGACAAAAAATCCCAGAAAAATATTAACAAAGGTCTGCATTCTGCTTTCTTTTCTGAAAGAGACCGAAAGATGTGTAATCCCATATTCACAAACAGTCAGTAAAAATCTAGTCTTAAAATGTAATATTTTATCTATTCTGATATATTTCTGATGTTTAATTCATATTAATTGAAAATTAATTGTTTGCTCTTCTTTGCTTTGCTTAGATCTAAGAATTTCAGAAGACTGTTCTGACCATACTAACATGTATACAATTTAGGAAAGACCTATTGGGTTTTATCAGCGTAGATTTACCTTAGTGTGAAAGTGTGTGAAAAAGTGAAAGGAAGGTATACAGTCATGTTTTTCTCCTTTCACCTAACTTCCCCTAGTTCCATCACACCATTAGAAAAGAAACTACTAAAAATCTAATTTATTGTATTATTGTGTCACAATAAATAATCTGTTTGAATGTACGATATTGTATTTTTGTCTCTCTTCTCTATGATGAAAAAAAATCCCAAAACCCAAGCCATTAGGAACTTTTTCACTTTTACATTTGTATGAGCATAATCAAACACTTTTCACCTACTAATTGTTTTGCTAAAATATAATTTTTATTGGTTTGGTGGTGTGACATACTAGACCATCACTTGTGTAAAACTACAGACAGCAAAGGAAAGAAACCAAGTATTCTGAGTCCTCCATAGACCTGTAGGTGATAGTGCCATTAATTCCTTTATTATTCAACCAACACTATTTTTAAAATAGTGATAAATGGTGGCGTAGTACAGTCACCTGTACTCTTTGGAGAATAAAATTGTAAACTGGAATTGTCACACACATGAAAGTTCCGTGCTCTAACAAAATAGTAGAAAATTAATGTCAGGCTTGAATATTAGTGTTTATGCATTCTTTATTCTTCGTAAGTGATGGACTCCCTGTTACCACATAAGATGCGACACAGGGCTCTATTCAGCATTCTTTACTGAAGTCTTGACTTAACTATAACTCCCACTAATTCGAGCAAAAGCAGAGTGATAATGAGCAGCGGATGTCTAATAAATTGTATTCCTTCTGTGATTCCATAACACCTAAATAGGTCACTTTTATACTCGAAAGCAGTATGAGAAATGCGTGAGGTTTTCTTGAATGTGTGTGCTGAGCAACCAGCTGAATTTGAACTTCATGAAAAGGTCTTTATGAAGGTGGTTTGGGCATGAGGATATGAAATTCCTCTGGGGATGGTCAGCAATACAAGGCATTCATTTTCCCCTCATTTGCTTTATTGAAAAAGACTTTTCAGCAGCTGCTGGAAGAAGCTAGAATCACTTGGCTCGTCTTTGAGACGAGTTAGGTGAATTGCACCTTTCAGTTAGATTCCAATATTACTAAAGGCATTCTACTTCACGACACAAAACTTTAAATGAAATAAAATTAAAAATGCAGCAAGAAAGAAAGTGAAGTACACTGAAGTTTGGTGTGTTACTGTCTTTGTATTTTGTGGTGCTTATTCTTGCCAGGACTGGTTTTGGACTTGCTTCTCTTTAGCACGTCTTTTATCAAAAATAATTCAGCTATAAAGGATGTTGTCTCTTACACCAGAATGTAACACTAATTACATAATTGTCTGATGTATTTTTTCTCTGAATAAACAATTCTTAAACATATTAAAAGTTACTCATTATTTAAACTTTTTTCATTTCACATTGCCTAGAAATAAAAGGTTTTTAAAGGATATAGGGATTGATGAGTATTGCTTTTAATGCATATTTGGAAAAAACAGCAAATATAATGATAAAACAGCAAATGTAATTGTAATCTATGTGGAAAAAAACCACAAAATTTTACCTATGGCTACAGTATCATCACTAACTTGAAGAGTTTGCCTGTGTTTGTACTTCTCTTACAGGTAATATATTGGAACACACTGTAATGATATTGGCATCTACAGTAGCTGTAAGATCAAATATTTTGATGAAGATTATTTACGCCTCTCACAGGAAGTAACTAATACATATCCAGGGGAAAATAAATAGTCTCCTCAATCTGCTGCCTTGAAATCAGAATTATTCACAATAAAATAAATGCTATAAAAATATTTCCAGAATTAGAAATCAAGTTAAGTGTTCTAAGAAAGAAGTACCAAATCTTACCTTTAGCTTCCAATCTCTCAAATGGGATGGAGTCACTCAGAATGCAGAGCCAGTGGTATGAGACCCCAGCCAATAGCAGTGGCACTTCAAGGCTGTGGGAGGTGGTACAAATTCTACCCTCAGCTGGAGACCTCAGCCCAGGGAGATTCTCAGACTTCAAACACCTTTATATTTGACTTAGCTGAACTGAATTTTAGTGGAGTCAAACAAAGGTTTGTTGTAAGCAAACAGAATTTGACATCACAGCTTCCTACCTCCTCCTCTCAAATTTCTTACTGATCCTACTGATGTATCAATATACTACTGATATACTGATATATCCTCAGCTGCCTACTGGAAACAGTTTTTTGGGTGTCCTGAAAATCTAGAAATATATTTATTTCAATGTCCCAAAACGATGCTTAAGCAAATATTAATGTTATTTCTATATGTAATATTTTTGGCTTGGAACGCATTGTATATATGTATATTTGTATGTTTGTATATTTTATATAAATATGTATATTTATAAATGTATGTGAAAATGTTTAATGAGTGTCAATCTGCTACGATTATTTTCTGGTATGTACTTATAGGTAGAATTACATTTCCTTTACATTTTTGTGAGTAATTACAAGGTGATAGTCACAGAATCTGCTCTTTCCAGTATGTTTTCCTTCTGAAAGCAAAATACAGATATGAATTGCTATCATTTGCTACAAATGATAGACATATTCTGTAGTATCACATGCTTTATTTACAACCAAAAGATTTTCTGTTAGCAGAAGTCAGGCTATCTGTTCCTTATTGATAGTATTTTATTTATTATCAGTTCATACTAATTATGTCCTTGTGTTTATGTTACTGGTGTTTTGTACAACATACAGCAATTTCATTTCCAATTATAGTTCCTAGTACTGTCAATGCACTATACTAACAGTTAGGAAAAAGCAGAACCCTTTCCTAATCTATAAAGGAATGTAACATTCAGGTAGAAGATTCTGGTGTGCTAAAACAGCCCCATTCCCTTTCTTTTATATAATTTCTCTATCAAATGCATATCAAATACATAGGTCAAAGGGTAGAAGAGCAATTGCACATAAGTAGAGGATAGAATACCATAGGCTAGGTATCATCTGCTATTTTGGCAACTGAGTCAAGTCTGCAGTATCCTACAGTACTATGATCAGTCTTCAATTTGCAGATGAATTTGTAACAAAGGTTTGGAATGATTTGTTTCCATAACAACAGGAAACTTGAATATTTAATTCAGGTATTTTTGTTTTCCTCATTCACAGTCCCTTCCCATTGTAAAAACAGCTTCTTCTCTGAATAATCAGGGCAAGTACAGTGGGAGTATCACAGTATTCTGTCATAGGCTTTTTCTTCTGATCACACTCCTTAAGTTGGTTGTTTATGTGCTTTCTATGCCTATGTATACTCTTCCTGACAATATGAAAAACTATATTGTCTAGAGCAAAATTCATATTTTCATCTTCTTATTGGTACCAGTAATATTTGTGCTGTTCCATTTTACAGGATTTTATGCTATGCTTAGCCACACTAAATCCTCACTCCCAGAAAGGTAGTGGAGATCCCATCTATGGAGACATTCAAGGATAGGCTTGACGGGCTCTGGGCAATCTGTTCTAGACAGAGATGTCCCTGCATGTTGTAGGGTGTTGGACTAGATGATCTTTAGAGGCCCCTTCCAACCAAATACATTCTACAGTTCTATGAATATATCATCTTTATTAACAACATGGACGAGTATAGTGGTCACTGATCTCACTCATACAAAAGACTGCAGTCTTGTGTTCTTTGCTGAAAGAAAATGCTTATCTACAACCGTTTATTCATATCAATGTTTTTTCTTCATTCTTATACAACTAAGTTGATTTACTCATATTGTGACCAAGGGCCTGAATCTTTTGTGTCTTGTGGTCTGTAGGTTTTCTATTTCTGTTTACTACGATCAATGAAGTTATTATCTCTATGACTCTGGAACTTTAAGCTTGATTTTAGTGGCTTACTTTATTCCTGTCAGAATATAATATGCTTTGCTGGTCATGTTTTCCAAAGTACTAGGCAAATAAAATTAATTGAAGGCAAATATTAGCTTAGAAACATTCAAATTCCTTCCATTTCTGTTAGAGCTATGGAAGCTTATCTGAAAAAAGATATATTTGTAAACGTATGAGCATGATGTTTCACATGGCACACACATTTTGCCATTGAGAATCAAACAACAACCCCATTCTTTTTGTATCAATTATGTTTTTAAAAACCAGAACTTGGAGATAGAGTGTTACATCTTTAGGAGACAAAACATAGTTGATTTTGGAATTAAAGTTTGGCACTGTGTTCAAGCTGGGATGCTTGAAGTCCTGATGTTGGCAACCCTAAACTATCTAGAAACCCAAGGGACCCAACATTTAAGCAGTTTGAGAATATTATGACATTAAAAACAAAGGAAAAGAAAGACTACTGAAAGCACTTACAGTGTTGCTGAACATAAAGACAAGCAGTTAAAAAAAGCTCAAAGAAAACCTGTACTTGAGCTATGACTTGATTCAGATCACTGCCTAGTACTTTCTGAACGTTGTTATCACAGAAGATAATAAAATTCTTCAGGCTGACTAAAGGACATTTGGGAGTGAGGTTTTCATGTCCTCTAATTAGTCCTTTCACTGACACTTGGGTATTTTCCAGATCCTCTGGCCTTGTGCAGTTTCAGTTGCACTTCGTAAACTTCCCGTCATCTTTAAATCTTGCCGTCTGACTTATGAACTTGGGTTTAATTAAAAGCTTACCAAAGTTAATGGAGAGTTCCATTGCATTCTGTGGTTTTTGGAATATGCCTTCAGCTGGAAGCACATCCAGCTGTGGCTGTTGCCTAACACATTCTTTGCTAAAATGTATTCCCATTGTATAATTACTGCAGCGCTAAATGAATTAATTTATTCTCTTGTTTTCTGAGAGAGCTTTGTCTCCATTTCAATCCTCCCCGTTCTTGGAGATGCAATGACTCCTAGCTGTGTTCTTGAACTCAGTGCCAAACCCTCAGTGTTGTCCTATTCTTGTTTTTCCAAAACCTTGATTATAAAGCACTGAGTGTTTGACTCAGACTATCAAAATCCACTCGATATAAAGATAATTTTTTTACTTTATTTTCCTTTGCGCCTCACAGATGCATCCCCAGGAACTTGTGATAAGAAAGAACGAGTGGGAAAAGTATTAATTTTGCCAAAAAATGAAAAATCCTGTCTGAACCTAAGAAATAGTTTGTGTGTGGTACCAAGTCTCTAGCCTGCTCGATCAGCTCTGGAAAGTTCTAGTGCTGATTTTTAACAAGGAGAGCAAGGTAATATACAGCTTTGGAAGGAATGACAGGGAAGCCTGAAATGAGTTTCATTTGGTTGTTTCTACTTGGTTTCTGGCTAAAAATGTTCCTGGTCTGAAACTATAGAGTAAGAGCACTAAACAAAGATACTAATTTTTTTAGTAAAAGAAAGAAGGATCCATTTATCCTGAGCCAGGGACAGGTCTACAAAAAGTAGAGGAATCACAGAATCACAGAATCACAGAACATCAGGGATTGGAGGGCATCTCAAAAGATCATCTAGTCCAATCCCCCCGCCACAGCATGATCACCTAGACCAACTCACACACGAACATATCCAGGAAGGTTTTCAACACCTCTAGAGAAGGAGACTCCACAACCTCGCTGGGCAGCCCCTTCCAGTGCTGTCACCCTCACTGGGAAGACGTTCCTTCTCGTATTTATGTGGAACCTTCTATGTTTCAGCTTACATCCATTACCCCTTGCCCTATCATTAGATGACACTGAGATGAGCCCGGATCCATCCTCCTGACACCCACCCTTCATATATTTATAAACATTGATGAGGTCATCCCTCCAAGCTAAAGAGACACAGCTCCTCATAAAGGAGATGTTCTACTCCATCATCTTAGCGGCTCTGTGTTGGACTTTCTCCAGCAGTTTCTATGTTCTTCTTGATCCGAGCGGCTCATATGCTCATTTAATAAAATGTGCAAAATGAATGTTCTTTTTCTTTCAATTTGCTGTAGAGAAGAGAACAAATAGTAAATAAAAACCTTTCCATAGATATTCTAAACTATTTAGAAAGACATTCAGTATTGGAAAATTGTAAAAATTTTATTTTAGAATTCAAAATATTTTTCAACCAATACCATCTATCCTGCATGTATGTACCTCAACAAAATCCAGTTAGATAGTTTGAATTTTCTAGATTAAAGTAGTATTTAGCAGCCCAAACTGTGTCCACTGAAAGTTCATGAAGAAATTTACTAAAGCACATAGCAAAAATCTTTGCCTTTTTGCACCTGGATCCATCTTCTTGGACATCTTTCCCTCAGGACATTAATGCAAGAATACGTCAACATTTTCCTTAATGAAAGATAGTCTGGTTCATGTCCAAGCAAATGCTTTTCTTACTTGTCCTTGGTGTGTGACATAAGTTGTTGAATCAGTATTGATCATTTATTTTCCAATTTTAGATATGTGGTCAGAAATCATGCTGAACACAACAGAAACCACAGTGTGAAATCCTAGAATCATTGAAATTAGCTATAACCAATTTAAAGTCTAAAAGGCTAAAATCCAGGCCAGTGTTTTCATCCTGAGATACTGAACGCTCCAATACTTCTTTCTTTTGTTTGTTTATTTATTTGTTTGATTGATTGATTGACTGATTGACTGATGATTGCAGTAAAGACATAGTGAGACCATTGAGAGTTAGCTGCTTTGATACATCCCTTGCCTCAGCATCACTTGCATTTCATGAATTGCTTGATTGTGGAACCTCATTCACCCTAGGTCCCTGGGAAAACAAGTGTCATATTAACCTCTCTGGGAGTAGGGAACAAAGACAGGAGAACAGAAAAACAAATGTCTCAGAGAGAAGGAGAAAGGAAGGAAATCATGTGTCTGCAAAAGGGATTAGCATTTCCATTTTCCTAATCAAAGTCAAACAAAGTACAAAAGAAAGATTTAGAGTGTTCCAAGTGCTCTACCCCTTGTGAAAATCACCATAAATAGGAGTAAAAAGGAGATAAATAGAAAATGTGAAATTGCTATAGTAGATTTTACTGGTAAGATTTTGTTTAAAGTATGTCTACATAAACAGTGAATGCAAGAAAGAAAAGAGTGTTATAACGGGTCATAGAAATACGTAAAATCCATTACTATGGTAAACTAAAGAGCCTTACTTCTCATCTAAGTTTGCTTGGCTTCCACTTACCAATTCATTTTTTATTCATATGTCTTATTTTTTTTTTCTTTAAAATTACTTTTATTGTAATCTCTTAATTGCATGGGTGATACAGAGAGATTAGTGTTGAATCACAGAATCGCTCTGGTTGGAATAGACTCCTGGGATCACTGAGTCCAACTATCTAACCTACCTTACAATTTCACCCCTAAACCATAGCCCTCTACACCTCATACAAATGATCCTTAAACACATCCAGGGATGGCAACTCAGCCACCTCCCTGGAAAGACCATTCCAGTGCCTGACCACTCTTTCTGTGAATTTTTTTTCCTAATATCTAGTCTAAACCTACCGTGTTGTAGTTTGAACCTGTTCCCTCTTGTTCTATCACTAATTTCTTGTGAGAAGAGACCAGCACCAACCTCTCCACAATGTCCTTTCAGGTAGCTGTAGAGAGCAATGAGGTCTCCTCTCAGCTTCCTCTTCTTCAAAGAAAAGAGCTCCAGCTTTTTCAGTCTTTCCTCATAAGTTTTATTCTCCAGGCCCTTCACCAGCTTAGTTGCCCTCCTCTGTACTTGCTCCAGCACTTCCACATCTCTCTTGTATTGAGGTGTCCAAAATGGAACACAGTACCCAAGATGTGGCCTCACCAGTGCTGAATACAGGGGAACAATAACTTCCCTACTCCTGCTGGCCACGCTATTTCTAATACAGGCCTTGCAGTTTAAGATTTTTTTAATGTCATTTAAATATTAACAGTTGCTCTTTTGTTTTACCTGTTCAGCTGCTTTCTTCTGCTTTTTTTTTTTTTAATAATCTGGAAAAAAACCCCACATCCAATATACCCATTTAAAATCTGTCATGTATATACTGGTTCTGGTTAATATTGACTAAGAGTGAAATCTCAGAATATTTTCATTCAGCCTTGTCTACTGAACTGTGATGCTTTTCTAAAGAAGTGCCCAGAACATTGTTTCCTTGCATACATAAAGCCCTAAATACCTAATGAGACTCTCATCCACCATTGCATTCAGTATACCTGGAATTTCTTAGTTAAGACTAAAGCATTAGAATTGACAGGGACCGTGCAAATTTATCCTAGAACGAAACAGCAACAAGAATCCATGGCTCCCACTTTTCTTTTAGAAGGGATGATTTTAAACCTGCAATATCTGTTTCTGAAATCATTAATTTTTGATGCAGATTATAAGCATGATCCAAAAACTATTATTTTTAACCATCTTGAGCTAGGCTTACTGGTATGAATGGCCAGTAATGTTTAAAGAACCTTACACACTTCCAATTTTATCTCTGTAACCTTTCTTTGCATAATCTGTTCATAAGTTATAACCATGGCAGCAAGAAGTTCACTCTTTCTGTATGTACAAATTTTCCAGCAGATTAAAGCCTTCTGATTATTACTATATGCTATACATGAATAAACCATATGGGCAGTTTAGGAAATCAGAAAACTCTGCTAAAACACGTCTAAAATAGTCTTAATAATAAATTCTATTCCTCACATTTCTTTTTTTTGTAACTTTAAATCAGAAGTTTCAAGAGAATATATTTTTCTTAGGCAATTTAGTAATTTTGCTTAGGATATTATTGTTAATACTGAAATATAATTGAAATTTAAGTTGGTTCTTCAGGTAACATTTTTTCCTCGGTCCATGCAAAATGTATAGAAGATATGGAGAGATGCATTTTCTGAAGATTTTGCTGCAGAATCCATAATGTACCAGTTTTTTTTTTAAACCTCTTTATTGATCCTTTCATATTCTTGAAACAAGAGTACATGACAACAAATGTGCACTCTCTGCTTCATTGGCCCAGGAGCTATGCCCATTCACAGATACATGCAGGCCATACTGTAGCTCATTAACGATGGCCGTCCAAGGATCTCTTACTGAAGCCAAAGACAGGAGTCAGAACTTCAGACTCACATACTTGGGTTATATCCCACGCACATTAGACAGACTGTCATTCTTCTAAAACCAAATTTACAGTTTGCTGTTTAAAAGGTATAATTTGCAACAGTTTAATCATAGCTGAACATAAGATAGCACTGCTGAGTATGCAAGCATGTGGTGTGCCAGAATGGTTTTTATTAACATCCATAAGTGTTGTCTACCATTCCAGCCCAGCCTGTGGACTGGTAGTGCTAGACCCTTTCAGGAAAATGCAGTTCCTGGCCCCAGAGTTGGAAAACTTCAAACTATTTTTGCTTAGCTAAAAGTACAGTTCAGAGCTGGGTTATCATATTTATTGCTAAAAGATGTGTGATGTTTTGCTTGGGATGGAAAAATAAACCAGAAACAGCATTTAACAAGACAAGGATTTGGAACTCATTCCAGCCCAGCTCGTTCCAGGTTTGCACTGAATGTTTTATATCGACGTTTCCATTTATTCAAAAGAAATGGTGAAGACCGTTCTACTAATTTCATGAACAGAGACTGTAAAAGACTTAATGTAGCATAATGAGGTCCATTATGTCCTCAATATCCCCAGTAAATTTGAAATTGAGGTAATGAATTAGAAGTTTTTTCAATGTTAAGATAAATTTTACCCATTTTCATATCATGATTGAATGTGAAATTGCGTAGGTGTTCTTAGTTTGACATATTAGACTCTGTGTATTGCAGTGTTTTACACCTCCTACATATGTTTCTAAAATGTAAAGAGGGTAACACACGTGTCTGCATATGAACATCTTCACGTAATCCCAGAGTTGGAACTTAAAAATGATCACTGCTTTCATTGGATATTACAAAATGCATGAACATTAATCATAAATTTTACAACATCAGTACAACTCACTAGTGAGTAGTTCTTACCTACAGCGATCCACAGAGGTTAGAGTTACTTCCATTTGCAGAATATAATCTGTGAATTGTTTGACAAGCATATCACAGAATCATAGAATCATTATGGATTGGAAAGGACCTCAAAAGATCATCCAGTCCAATCCCCCTGACACAGCAGGATCAACAAGACCAAGTCACACAGGAACACATCCAGGCGGGTCTTAAACATCTCCGGTGAAGGAGACTCCACAACCTCCCTGGGCAGCCTGTTCCAGTGCTCCATCACCCTCACCGTGAAGAAGTTCCTTCTCAGGTTGATGTGGAACCTCCTATGTTCCAGCTTACAACCATTGCCCCTCATCCTATCATTACATGACACTCAGAACAGCCTAACTCCATCCTCCCAACACTCACCCCTCAAATATTTGCAGACATTAATGAGGTCACCTCTCAGTCTCCTCTTCTCCAAGCTAAAGAGACCCAGCTCCCTCAGCCTCTTCTCATAAGGGAGGTGCTCCACCTCCTTCATCATCCTCGTCTAGCAGCTCCCCATCCCTCTTGAACTGAGAAGCCCACAACTGGACACAATACTCCAGATGTGGTCTCACCAGGGCAGAGCACAGGGGGAAAAGAACCTCTCTTGATATGCTAACGACAACCCTTCTGATCAACCTCAGGATGCTGTTGGCCCTCTTGGCCACAAGAGCACATTGCTGGCTCATAGTCATCCTGCTGTCCACCAGGACCCCAGGTCCCTTTCTCCTAAACTACTCTCCAACAGGTCAGACCCCAGCCTATACTGGTACCTGGGGTTGTTCTTGCCCAAATGCAAGACTCTACACTTACTCTAGTTAAATTTCATTAAATTTTTCTCAGCCCAGCTCTCCAGCCTGTCCAGGTCTTGCTGAATAGCAGCACAGTCTGCTGGGGAGTCAGTGACATCACCCTGCTTTGTGTCATCAGCAAACTTGCTGACAGTACATGCTAATTCCTCATCCAATTCATCAATGACTAGATTGAATAGGAAGTGGAAGCAGGAAGTGATTGTCCACTGTACTTGGCACTGGTGAGGCCGCACCTTGAGTACTGTGTTCAGTTTTGGGCACCTCAATACGAGAGAGCTATTGAGGTGCTGGACTGGGTTTGAAGAAGGGCAGCAAGGTTGGTGAAGGGTTTAGAAAGCAAGTCCTATGAGTGGCTGAGGTTGTTGGGGTTATGTAGTGTGGAGGAAAGCAGGCTGAGGGGAGACCTCATTGCCACCTAAATGGAATGGGTCTTAGTCTCTTCTCACAAGTAATAAGTGATAGGACAAGAGGAAATGGCCTGAAGTTTCTCCTCTTCAGGGGAAGTTTAGGTTAGACATTAGGGAAAACTTCTTCATCAGCCATTGAAACAGACAACTAATGGAGGTGGTTTAACTGCCATCCTTGGAAGTGTTTAAAAGTCATCTAGATATGAAGCAAAACAACCTGGTTTAGCAGCGGGCTTAGCACAGTTAGGTTAATGGTTGAACTCAATGATTCTGAAGGTCTCTTGCAACCTAAATGATACTATGATTCTGTGATGTCAAATTTAAGGTATGACAGCTTTAGCAGCCCTCCTTACTGGTGACTGTAGCAGAAAGAAGCATTCACAAGTTAGTTGATGAGATAGAAGAAAGTCTATCCTGCTTCACAGATTCACTCAGGCACCTTGAGTGATCCACACCAGCACCAGGTCATCTGATGGAGAAGTGAACAGAATAAAACCAAAGTGACACTTCCCAGTAGACCTTCTAAGAGAGTTTGAGGCCTGTTAGATGATCCAAACCCCAGCTACACACAACATTTCAGCTGACAGCAGCTAACTTGCTCCAACTGGCAGTGAAAAGTACAAGAGGAGTTGTGGTACTCTGCAGGAAGTGTGGGAGGTGGGGAACACAGGGCAGAAGAAGTGACTGAGCCAGTTTCACAGAGTGAGACAGACATAGCTGGTCTGTGCCACGGCTAACCACAGCCTGACTCCAGGGCCTCTGGCACTGTAAAGAAGAGACACACCACCCTTCAGCCAATATTTCTGTTTATTTTGAAATTCTGCTTTAAACTGTTTTTTTTCTGAGCAGACATGGGAACATGTCCTTTAAGACAATAACGCAAAAAGAAATTGTGAATTTTTCTCCTAGGCTTTAAGAAAAAGAGTATTTTTCTTTAGTTGGTAGAAACGTCAGGGTGTTTTATCTATTGTGCATAAAATAAAATGAGACTGAAAGCAAGAATGAAGTAGTCTGTTATCTAGACCTCCATTTCTATAAGGTATTTGTAAAAGTCTTAAAAAAAGTATTAGCTTGTAGAAAATATCAAATCAGACAGCAGTTCAACAAAAGTGCAGATTGCTATTAGCACGACTGTGAAGGAAACTGCCATTGACTCAAGAGCAACTTGAGAGATCAGGTATTAGTCATATTTTGAAGGCAACTGTCCAAGAAAAATACCTATGTTAAAGCTTTGTGATTATTTTGGGCTGAAATAAAGCATTAAAACATTGCTTTTGAGTCTCAGTTTGAAATGTATGTGGCATTTTCCAAAAGTGTTTTGCTTTGCTATGAACAACAAACACTTGCACAGAGACACACAGACACATCCTGGCAGCTTCACAACACACTTCTCAACATAGTGTCATGAGATGGCCTTAAAACAACTGATTTGCAGGCTTGTATTTTAGGGGGTGTTGTTTGTTTGTTTGTTTTTCTTCATTTCCTGCACAATGTGTCACTGAACCTTACTGCTTAAAATTAAACTGCAATCAGCAGTTCTTAGCTCACCATCTGAAACACGTTACTGTGTGGTCTCTGCTCTGTCATCTCTCTGTTGCCGTTAAAGAGAAATGGGATCTGTTATCTAAAGAAAGACCTTTTATCCAAAGACCTTTTAGCCAAAGAACCTAAAATGAAGGTACAGTTTTTGAGAGAGGATTTTCACTGCTCTGTGTCATCCAGAGGATACAAATCAAAACTTAAGCACCAGATCTAAGCAAGTGTTGGGAAAATAGACAAGGACTGAATGGAACACAGAAAGGAAAGAGTAAGTTTTAGAGTTCAAAGTATGCGAGATGTAGTAACCATAGATGTCTCAGTGCTATTTCAAGGTTGTTAATGTCCTGTTTTTAAACAAAGCAATGCAAATGAACATGTGAGGGAATAATAGATCAGGAAGTTTCAGCTTCTTCAAGTGTCTTGAAAACAGGGAATCCAGATTAATCCAGAGTCACCCAGATTCACCCACCTTTAAACTGAAGGAATTACTGCAGTTCTGGTGCAGAGGAAAATTCTCAGTCCAAACAAAAGGGAAACACTGTTAAATTTAATTGTATAAATAATGCTTTCTTTCAGTTCATTTTGGTAGTCAGTTGGTCCATTGAAGGAATAAGGAAAAAAGAATCTTCTGGCAGAATGGCTTATATCAGCCCCATATAAATTAATGTGTGAACTTCAAAGTTTTCTGACTGTAAGATATCATTTGAGAGCAACTAGCTAGTCATGGTGAAAATATTTGGCAATTTTAGAGTAAAACAATAAAAATATATGAAATCACAGAATCACTGAGTATTCATGTTTGGAAAGATCCCAGATCATCAAATCCAGCTATGCACACAATTACAATAAAAACCAAAACTCTGACCAAACATTAACACCAAACACACCTAACCAGGTAAAACAAAAAATAAACCCCCTACAATCTTTGCAACTGGTGCACGTCCTGAAGTGCCATGTCTACATGTTTCTTAACTACTGCCGGGGATGGTGACTCAATCACCATCTACATTTTTAAGGTATGAAATCATAACATGTGAGGAAAGCAGCAACAAAATAGGCATTGCTGTACTACAGAAGTAAGATATTCTAGTAACTGACCTTTATTAAAATACTGACTAAAGCCATTCACAGGAATAAAAGTTCAGATATAATAGTGTAGCATATAGTGGCAAAATTATGGCCACAGCAGGAAGAAGGAGGGGTTCAAAAGAAAAGTGGTGAAGAAATTAATAGCAGTGAGGAAGATACATTGTGGAGAATCACAGAAGAAAAATAGAGTAAGCTCCACACATTCCCATTCCAAATATTAATTTCTTTAATATGGCCTTCAGTTGGAGATTAAGGAATCCTCACCCCAGATGTTAAAGAGCAAGTAGTGTGAATAAATTGAGTTGTCCAAGGATAATCAGCAATGGGAGCTCAGCAGGGCATGGAAGAGAGTGAGGGAAGGACTAAGACCCACTGAAGAAAGACCTGAGATATAAGAGGACACGCGAGACTGGATGTTGCTGCTAAACGCAAAAATAAGATGCTGAACCACCAGTTGCTCACACAATATTTTTCAGGGATGCAAATAAACATTTCAGCTTCTTTCTGTTATGCAGACGTGTAAGTGTGTAGTCTCTGGTATTTGTAGATTGTGTCTCCTCCTTAGCAAATTCTGAGGGACACAGCCTCATCTGGTGAAAATGTTCTAGGCTGTCACATCAGAGTGCAGAATAAATGGAAGCTGAGCCCTGCACATTTTAAGGAGGTTTAATGATAGCTAATATGCAAGCATGATATGCCAAAACTAAATATAATTTAAAGAATAGTGCAGCATGACTTATAAAAATCCATTATTGAATTAAAGCCATCTCTGAGGTGAATCAGCTGGAAGCCATAGTGAGCTTAGTCTGCTGGAGAAAGTCTTTGCTTTCATTTGCACCTCTGAAGCACCACTAACAAAGACAGATTTTGGCCTACACGCTACTTTACACAGAATTTAAGAGCAATAAAAAAGCCAGACATTTCTTTCATTAAAAAGAATCCTGCTGAGGGGACTGGTCTGTTTTGGTTGCTACTGTATAGTGCCAATGACTGTCATTGAGTGCTAGTTGCTAGAGAGAAAAGTTTTTCTGTAGGACTTTCTGAGATAGAGTTTGAAATGTTTTAATTTAAATAATTCTGGTACTACGTCTGCAACTTCATATCAATAAAAAAAAATTACAAAGGGAACAGAGGACAACACCATAATATATTTTCTGAGAAAAAGGAAAACCAAAGGCAAGAAAAACTTTCTCTTAGGAAGTTTCTTTTCTTTTTACTCCATGAAACATGAGAACTTTTATTATATAAAACTGTGCTTTCTTGTGATTTTTTTTTCCTTTGGGCTTGCCAATGAGACATGATGATTTAATTCTTTCCAGATATTCAGTTGATTTAATGTAAGTTCTTTCATGTGGAACAGAATGGGATAAATGGGCACAGGTCCTAGAATATCTATTCTTTTTCACAAATCCTTAAGGGTACGTTTCGTGGAATCACAGCATTCTTGGCGTTCGATTCTTGCACTAGTTGTATGATGTTTAATTATGAGGCTGTTTACTGTGATCATATATTGTTTGTCCTGTGTCCTTAGCCCTGGGTTTGTCTTTGTTTTAATGGACAGAGGGGTATGCTTGAAATGAGAATACTCTTTAAAACAGACATATTTGAATACCAAATCCCCTTGTCCAGGTTCTCTAGGCACAGCTGTTGCTTTTGCAAACCCAGAAGCTTTTTATGTACCTTGTTCTCATCTCATTTCTTTTGGATTATTACCAGAATGTCTTGATGCATTGATTATGGTTAAAAGCTTCATTTTCATCTAACTAAAACCAGTTTCATAGAAGTCTTCATTTCATAATGTCTTGTATTTACTTGTGTGCCTAATCCTCTGTCTTGTGTCTTATATGCTGCTTTTGTGTGCTACACATATATAACTGGAAAACAAGGTATGAAATGATCACACATATCCCCTATTACATGCTACTGACAAAAAGAATAATAACGCGACGGTGGGACGCAGGCAAGAAGATGTAGATACATGGAGAGGGAATGTGAGATCCAGAACAAAATTCTCTTTCCTTAACTAAATTATGTATTGAAATAAATATGCCCTTGTGTTAAAGTTGAGTCAAAAGGCAATACTTTGGGTAGAAGGTTTGGTAAGAGAGCTATTGAGCCTTTCTTCCCAGTCTTCACTCTTGTTTTTCACTGAAGTTAAGCCCTGAAAGTTAATCCTTTTTGATATTGTTCTAGATTTTTTTTAAGTAGATAAGAACTTGAGGAATTTCACACAAATTTCTTATTAATCTTTTCCCACAGGATCCCATAGTCATAGAATGGCTTAGGTTGGAAAGGACCTCAGAGATCATCTAGTTTCAATGTCTTTGCGACAGGTAGGGACACTTCTTAGTAGACCAGGTTGCCCAGAGCCCCATACAACCTGTCCTTAACCACCTCCAGGAAGGGGCCATCCATAACTTCTCTGGGCAACATGTTCCAGAGCCTCATCACCCTCATAGTGAGAAATTTCTTCCTAAGATCTAATCAAAGTCTACTGTCTTTTAGTTTGGAACCATTCCCCCTTGTCCCTCATAAAATGTCCCTCTCCAGCTTTCTTGTAGGACCCCTTCAGGTACTGGAAGGCTGTTATAAGGTCCCTCAGAATCTTGTGTTCTCCCCATTTCCCAATTCCTAATTCCAAACCATACTGCTGTTCTCACTGTCAGCTTTTTGACCACAACCCCTTTGGAACCACAGTACCCCAATCTATCTATCTATCTATCTATCTATCTATCTATCTATCTATCTATCTATCTATCTATCTACCTATCTATTCTTAGTATCCTGGAACCCTTAAGGATGCAAGATCAGATGTCTATCGGCCATTAAAAAGGAAACATTTAAAAAACCTGAAATACGTTTATCTTGCAACCCAACCTGTTCTCCATTGGGAAAAAACCTACTATCTGTATTTCTGATATTCTGTAATATTAATTTAACTAATAATATGAATTAAACTAATTCACAAAGCCATTCCATTTCCTGTAGCAACATCAAAGATTTTGTAGTTACCCAGCACTGTAATTGCACTTATAGCTTCTTTAAAGATTGTCTATATCACCATTTGATTCTCCTTCAGCGTGGGCACTGTTTTTGTTTTGATATTAGGAAAAATGAGGACTTTTTCCATTGCACAATATAAAGTGGAGCCTAGCAGGAAACAAATTTTGCTCTTCAACTTGCAGTACATCTGAGCCATAGTTCAGCACTTGAAAGTATTTAAGGGGTTGTAGCATTTCTGGAAGACCCAAGAAGTTAGCATGCCACGGAAAACCAGTAGACTGTGTATCTTATAGCTGCTGGTGTCTGAACCATTAGTTGATAAAACTAAGCATATGGAGAAGCATATGGTTTACAGGAAAAAGGTTAAGCCTGAGAATGCTGCAAAGTTGGTTTGCCAGCTGACATTACCTCTTCATGTGGTTTCCAACGAGTCTTTAACGAAAGTCATAGCTGTGGTGTATTACCATATTCCTTCTGGAATTCATTCTAAAAGGCAGTTCCACATCGTTATGAAACAGTGCACAATGTGTAGCAATGTATGATCTGAAGGAAGCTCAAGGTTTTTATTTTGATATTGGCCTTTTTTCTTTGTGTTTGGACAGGGCTCAAATGTTGGATTACATATTAATCACAGTGTTTTAGACAGCATCACAAATATTAAACTGTTACTATTAGCTGTTGCTGTCCTTCCTGTTCCCAAAAACTGTAACACTACATTAGGCTAAGGCATTATATGTCTAAGGCTTTAAGAAAGACCAAAGGACTACTACAAAAGGAATTGTAAACCAGCAGTTTCCAAGCTATGAAGCTATCACATTTTCTTCCAAAAAGCATCAGAGGTCTGTTGTCTCATTCCCCGTCTTTCTACTCACGTATGAAGGGATGCCCAAAAAGGCATCTCTCAAGTTTCCTTCTTTTCTAAATTAGCCTTATTTTCCTTCTTCCTCTCTTATTCCCCCCATCCCAAATTCCTTCTCCCTTATCCTTCACTACTCTTTTTTTTCATATCTCTCGTCCACATATTTGACAGTTTATAGAATCATAGAATCATAGAATCATTAGGGATTAGAAGGGACCTCGAAAGATCATCTCTAGCCCAATCCCCCTGCCACAACAGGATCACCTAGACCAAGTCATACAGTCAATTAAGGTTAGAAAGGACCACAGGATCATCCAGTTCCAACTCTCCTGCCATGGTCAGGGACACCCCACCCTAGATCAGGCTGGACGGAGCCTCATCCAGCCCTTTCTCCTTACATCTAATCTAAATCTCCCATTATCTCTTTCCTTATCAAATAGTGGTTACATTGGTGATGTAACAAATATCATCCATTAAAATCTTTTTATCTATCTGGAAGCACTGCACAAAATTGATACCAAGTACAGCTCAAGATGCTGCACAGAATTTTGAGAGCTCTAAAAATTCTCCCACGATTTTCCACAGTTTTCCACGGTTTTCCACAGTTTCCATTCTGTAAAAAGGGGGGCTTTTTTCTAGTGCAACAGCCACTGTGAAAAAAGCTAGTAAAGCTTTCTAAGTAAAAAACACCATCAAAGGCTGTAATCTAGTAATAGAGTTCCTGCTTCTCTTTGTACACTGATTAGAGTTCAGCAACATTGACAATGTAGCTTGGAGATCCTCAAGATACAGAGGGGGAAGCACGGCATAAGCCTGGTCAAGGACCGTGTGAACTAGCTAATTTACAGCACTTTCAGCTTTTTTTATGACATAGAAAGCAGAGGGTCTCAGCATGTTTCATTCATCTTTAGGCAAAGTAAGAGGCTTTGGTCTGAGGGCTGTACTTTCCTGAAAGAACAGGGATTTCCATTCTCAGCAAGCAGACTGCAGTCACCAGTTCAGGTGATTCCCAACCCCACAGGCATCGTGTTGAATTTATAAACAGTCAAGATATGTGTCTATACACCCATACAGAAGGGAAAACTTTGAAATTGGAAGTGGTTCTGCTTCACTGGGATGCAAATATTCTATATGAAATGTGTCATCCAGCAGGTAAATAGATATAACACATATGTATAGTACCTGTTATATATTATGTGTGTATTTATCTAAACTGTTTCAAGTTTTCTGCTAATGATAATGATAAGTTTGTTCACTTGTATTTAAAGCATTTTTGATGTGCCTAGACAAATGGGTTGGTCAAACGCATATGCTGCAGGAATTAAGACAAAAGGAGTAAGAATGCCCCCATGTACTCTTACTTGCAGTAAACAGCTGTTGGCTGGTTGAAGTTGTTTGTTTCAATGAACAATAGTTGTTTGAACAATTTTCAAATTCATGGTGGCATATATTTGCTTGAGCTAGCGTTGTCAGAGGAGCACTGGACTCAAGCAGGATTACCTCTTCTGATGGGGAAAAAAGAAAATTGGCTAAGGCAGGACACAGACTAGAATAGAATCATAGAATGGTTTGCGTTGTTAGAGACCTGTAAATGTCATCTAGTGCAACCCCCCTCCTACAAAGAATAGGAACATCTTCAATTACATCGGGTTGCTCAGAATGCTAGCCAGCCTGGCCCCGAATGTTACCAGGAATGGAGCAACCTCTTTGAGCTACCAACAAATGGTCCATTTTGCTTCATAGGCTGAAGTAATTAGTACTAATGTAGTATACACCATAGTCGGTGTGGTGCCTTGTGAAGCTCTCCTTTATGCTTTATAACACAATTATTTGCACAAAAAAAAAAAAGTGATTATGGAAGAGTTTTCATAAGTGAAGAGGCAGATGTGACTTCAGCAACACCAAAGATTCTCTGCCTTACTTGAAAGACTCACGATATCAGCAAGATATCAACGATAAAAACAGCAGTTTAGGTGTCATAGGAATTTTGTTCCAGATAGACAGCAAAACTAACTGCAATATAATATCATAAATAATTCTTCTAGCCTGGAAAAATGTTAACGTGTATTTGTGGCAAACACCGGAAACTATTTGGGTGCAGCAAGGGTGAATGAAAATTCCTTCTGTGAGAGAAGACCTGCGCTGGAGTTAGTAATGAAAAACATGCAACTCAGCTTTCTAGCTGTCTTCCATATTTTTACCACTTAGTGCTTGCATTTCTTCTTTCAAGTGTCCTGCAAGCTTCTGGGGTCACTGGCATCTGCAGATGATTGCTGTATTGGTGCCTTTCATTTAAAATACTGAAGAAGAAAGTGGTAACAAATTTTGGAATATTGAGAAACAGACAGAAAACTCCAGAGAGGAGTATGGATTGGGTTGGTCCATGGATATGGCTGAATTTTCAAGAATGTTGGGAGCATTTATGAAAGATTTTTCTGTCTGCAGAGTCAGCTCTGTAATAAAACTGTAGTCTTGAGATAGACCCAGCTTCCAGCGTCAACTCAGGCTGGTAGATGTGTCCAGGTAGTTCTCAGTTCTGAGCTTCTACCTTTGATTTATTTATTTATTTATTTTTGTTACAGAGAAACTGTCTGTACCCTGGGATGAGATGATAGTATGTCTGTGTTAGCAACCACAATTTCAAAATCAGCTCATACATAATAAAGATTTCTGATAAAGCCCTAGGTGTTTGTGGTTTGGGTCGTGATTGACCACCACAGTAGTGTGCTTAATGTGCCTTGCTTTGTTCTCAACTACTGATACTTGTGAAGGTCTCTGTTTCCGTACATGATAGTCTGTTAAAAACTGTGACATGCTCTGACACTTAAGTGAAACAAATGTTGGTTTTGCAAAGGCAGCCATGCTTTCAGACAGAACAGCTGAGAGGTCCTGTCCTCTGTCCTTGCAGTGGAAGTGACTGGATATTTTTCTGGACCAAGAAATATCAGAATTTTAGACTCTTAGACTAAACTTGTATTAGGAAGAATTCAGATTTCAAATACACTGATGTTTTTCATAATGATTTAAGAATTCTTAAGAAGTACACCATGTTTTATGTTTTCCTTTACATTTTTCTGGAGTAATGAATGGATTGAACGAGGAATGGCTGAATGCCTGCATTGTTTAGTTCCACACAATAACACAACTTTGGCCTGCTCTTCTAATCTGAGAGGAAATTTTACCAACTTTCCCAGAATGCTTAACAATGTTAAGACTCTTGTAAACAGAGACAAACATGTAGTAAAGCAGCTTAAACCCCAACTAGGGCTGATTCCTCTTGTGAAGGTCACTTCAATAACTTAGCTATTTTCCATTCTACTTCATATTGCTCCTTCTGGGAAAGAGACTCAAAACACTACAAATTAGCCTAAATGAGGAAATTTAGGATTTGTGCTTTATTAAACAGTTCCCAGATGTGGAGTCAGTGAGTTGCATCAAAGGTGTAGGACAGAGAGCACCTGGCAGCAGCAACTATTCAACCCTGTAAAAGTGTATCCAAGAACACGTCATATTTTTTGTGTGTTCACTCAGATTAATCAGGATTTAACTGAGATGAGTCTGAAGCATCAATCTGCCTGTGTCCAAAGATTGTTCCATAAGATAATACTGACCTTTGAAGAGCTAATTTATAAGACTTTCCACCCTACATTGAATTGGAAAAATCTAGTAATATTAGTCCAGCTGGTGGAAAATAACTGAGGAAAATGTGTTCTAAAAGTGGTGCTCCAGTGTCCTCATCTGATTTCACATATTATCCATTCTCATATAATCTTGACAACTCTTTGGAGAAGGGCTAGTCTTTTCTGGATTAATATGTATATAGTGCCTAAAAGGGTCATTGTTTTTTGAAAGAAATTTAAGATGTTTTGCTGTTTAATCAAATAATATCAACAATATGCACGAATATTCACTTTGGAGTATGTATATTTGTTCTTTTTTGAAAGTACAAATATTTATTTTCAACTACAAGCACATAATAATTATAATTTAATTAGCAATTTTCCCCAAAAATAAATTATTATGCTATTATTGAGCAAAGAACTGAGATAAACATGCATACATACTGTACAGACTTTCAAAATCTGTATTTTTAAATATAGGGTCAGCTCCTAGGTACAGAAAGTATTTTTTTAGGTGGGTGGGAGTTTTTCAGCTATTATATAAAAAGAACTGCAAAAATAAATGGTTTTGTGTTAGGATTTTTGAATGGGTTATTTCTGAATGGGTCTTTATATGGAGTTATTTCCACTATGATTCTGTTGGAGTGCACCAGAGTAGAATAAGTCCTGATTTTCAGATTAGAAGAGATTGAATTATAGAAATTGTTGTACTCAACCTTTTAAAAAATCTTTCTTTAAGAAAAATTTTCTTCTTCAAAATAAAAATTGTGCCACATGCTTAGCCTTTAAATATTTTCTACTGACATCAATCTTAACGTGTTAGAAGTAGATGCAAGCTATCACAAAGCAACTAATTACTTCTGTCTATAAATACAGAAAGACTTAAATAACGTGACTGATGAATATTCTGTTGTGCTGGTTACCAGGAAGAAAAATGTAATAGTCTTCCAGTGTATAACTGGACTTTAATATTTAATTTGTTTTGAAATCTAAACGTTATCTTAGAAAAATAGAAAAATACACAACAGATTTCTTAAAAATATGAGCACTGATATCTGCCCTGTTAGTGAATTATGAACGTGCTGTACTCAATGTGGGCGTGCACAGGGTTTTGTCAGCAGATAGGTAAATACTGCTCTGAGCTGATAGCATTTCCTTAAACTGATACAACTGTTGTGCAAATATTTGGCTGCTCAGTAAATGTTTGGGAGAGGATACATCTCTTAAAGTCTTAATTCTCTCTTTACCACCATGATATTAACTAACCACCACAGTTTGTTTTGACGTGACTAGTATGTGAAATATGTAATTGTTTTGCTTTTATGTCTACTGAAAGTAAATTAAATAAAATATTAAATAAGCATCTCAAAACTACAGAAAGAAACGGCGTGATTACTATACATGGAATACAGACTAATGAAACAACAGAAAATCAGTACTTCAGTAGACCAAGATTTCATCTTATGTTCCCTTTTTCCTGGATTTGAGTTGGTTCAGTGTATTCCAGTTCTGAAATCATACACTAAAAGAATATGCACAACAATAGGCATTCCGCGTATTGCTCTCAGCCTCACAAATTTCTTGAACTAAAAGTATCAGTCTTCAAAGGATGGCATCAATGCTTCTCTGGAGAAGTCTCTCGGGGAGAACATATTGTGGCATTTCAGTACTTAAAGGAGGCCTTTAAGAAGGATCAGGATAAGGGGTTGTGGTTTCAAATAATAGAGGGTAGATTTAAGCTATATATAAAGAAGTCATTTTTATAAATAAAGGTGATTAAATACTGGAACGTGTTGCCCAGGGAGGTGGTGGAAACCCCATCCCTGGAGACACTCAAGGTCAGGTTGGACAACACTCTAAGCAACCTGATCTAGCTGCAGATCTCGCTTCTCGCTTCAAGGGAGTTGGACTAGATGACTTCTAGATATATTTCCAACACAAAGCATTCTACGATTTATGTTAAGTGGTTGCTCACCATTACTCAGTACCTTAACAAAGACAGTTGCAGTTCTGATAACTAGTAGTCATGCAACTCATTGCTTTTCTAGCACATATACATCTAACCAAGTACACCCGATTTCATTGTTAGCTATTATGTAACAAAGAAATATAATTTGTCTGTAGCAATGATGTTAACAGGTTGTTAACAATGATGCAATTTGTCTGTAACAATGATGTTAACATGGTAGACTTTGACAAGAAAGATGGAATACACAAGAATGCTTTGGAGTATTTGAGTTCTTACACAGGTGACTATCAATATATTTGCCTTAGGAATCCCTAGGTAAAGAGTTAACCATGTCTATCCAAAACCTTTTCTGAAAGAAGAACAATCTTTTAAGCTGTAGAAAAGATGCAAGCAAACAAAAAATTGAAGTTAACATAAAGCTGTTACATCTTGATTTATGAGTTAGAGCAAGTTTCATTCCAGCAAAACTTGTGTCTTAGAACTCTTACAGAAGAAGACTGACACTGCTATGTATTCATATGACAACAGCTTGAAGTAGTCGGAAACATATCATAATGTCCAATGGGATTGGAGGCTGAATCTCATTTCCGTCCAGCCGAAGGTATCGAAGGCGAGGAATGTTGCCGTAGGAGCCGTGGTCTTCTTCTATGGCAATTGAGACTGGACATATTTGTGTACTATTGATACCTGAAAGTATAGATCAACACGTCAGGTAGTTTCTAAGGGAAAGGTTCATGAATGTAATATTTCCTTTAGAAAACAAACAAAAGAAGTTTTCAAGTATATTTTTATGGAAGACACTCCCATAAGAGCTGGAAAATGCCAAATGAACAATTAACCTTTTTTTTGTTCAAGTAAAAAAATGATTTTAACATACTATAATATAAATAAGTGAATCATATATTCAGTGTGCTACAATTGTGAATAAAGGCCAGTAGATTCATAATTTTACCCTCTGCAGGTAAGAAACTAGTTTAAACAACTACTGGGTAAGCACTGAGAAACAGCACTCGGCCCTCAGAGAGAGGCCGATAACATGAAAAAGTCTTTGTCTATGCTTAAACATTTGAGTGGTTTGTAAATAGAAGAAACAACCTACAAGTTATTTTTATGCATGAAACAACAAAGCAGAATGCTTCAGACTAAGGTTTCATTATGGAAACTTTAAAAAGTTTTACAAGCAAATATCTGCCTTTTCAGGTCAGCACCACTGACCTTAAGAGACAAGATATATCAACTGTAGTCTAAATCTTTGAGTTCTCTGACCTAGAAACTCTCCCACTGCAGTAGTGTTTCACTGGGTTAATGACTCCAACCTTAAAGTGAGGCAGCAGCTACCTAACCACAGGCCACCTATGAAGAAGTAATATCCTGATGATGTGTGGTATGAAGTGGTTTGATTTTTTATTGTTCCTTTCCCACAAATGCTAAATCCTATCCCAACTTTCGGAGGAGTAAAAGCTCCTCTCTCTCCTCTTCTCTTGCAATATGTTCTTGGGTATCTTTCCATTTTCTCTTATTATGCCTTTCAGTTATGCCTTTCAGTTATGTCTTTCTGTTAGCTGAGTATGTGGTCTGTATGACTAACCTAAACTAAATACAAAAAATCTGTGGTGATCAAGTAAGTTGATGGTTCAAATAAGATGAACGCTTCCTCTTGTCAATAACATTGTTAAGTGGTCTAATATATAAAAATGAAACTGTTGGGCTGCTGTGGGGGAAAACTACAGAAGATATTCTCATTAATGGCTAATACTGTTAAAGATCCACAAAATACCATGCTTCTTTTCCAGCAAAAATAATACTTTAGAAACATTCAGAAAGCTGATCTAGAAGAAAGATGTGTTCTGGCATATATGGAAGAGAGGGTATTTCTGTTCTATTCCTGTCACCTCTAGCTGTACTCACTGTAGTCCAGCTTAAACTGTTGGACTACCTTTCTCTTAATGTTTAACAGCAACAGCCTGGAAATCTGTATCTTCATGGGCTTTTCCAGCAAAGAAGCCAATACTACCTATAGTACAGTTGTCTTTCAATACTTCAACAATTTCTTTCCATAAACCTTACAAAGGCATTGCTACTTGGCCCATTGACTTCTCTCTTTCCCTGCTCATGGAATAATATCAGTTCAGAGGAGCTATCCCACTCTCAAGGTTTTCCTCCAGGGAAACTTACTATTCACTTCCCTTTATCACTCCTTAGTTAACCATGTAATGTCACCTGTTCACTCTTACTCACTACATCATTGTTTCATGCCTTCTCCTCTTTTTAACTCTTCTAACACTCTCTTTTCCTTCTATGACATCTTCCCAGAACTTCACATGTGTATTGTATAAATAAATACGTAAATGTGTGTTTAAAAATGCCATGGAACAATTGTGGTGTTAATCTGTTGAACACATAATTAGTTTTGTTTTTTATGCTGATTTGCCTGCAACTTTAAAGTACATTCTTTCCTTTGTACATTGAAATCCTTGGGGAAGCAGTCACAGGCAAAATCCTGGTTCCACTAAGATCAGTGATGAAGTTGTCATTGACTTCACTGGGCTTCTTGATGTTGACCAATATCTTTGTAAATGGTTTCTGGAGAAATAAGGCCCTGGATTGATATTATACAATAATATACAATAAAAAGTAGGCAAAGAATATTTACATTGAAATTTTGATTATTGTCTGAGGTCTTGCAATGTCAGCAGTGTTAACTATGAACCTCTAAGAGAAAATACAGTGGCTAACAGGGAGTTGGAACTGGATGGTCCTGTGGTCTCTTCTAACCTTGACTGACTCTATGACTTGGTCTAGGTGATTCTGCTGTGGCAGAGGGATTGGACTAGATGATCTTTCGAGGTCCCTTCCAATCCCTAATGATTCTATGATTCTATAATAGCAAGTGTGCAGAGGTGTCTGAGAATTAATATTATAAAAAGGATTGTACTGGACATTAAAAACACAGCTTTCAGAAAGACTCTTGTGAAGATTTTCCTTCCAATTCTTTTACATTTGCTGTTTCAAAGTAATGAAAGGTCATCAACTTTCTGGGTTAAAAAGATAAAAATAATCTGCAGAATTAATGTCACATCTTATTAATCCTGCCTGATGGAATTGCATTCCTTGTTTGCAATCCTAAAGACTGTTTGAGACATCATCTATTAGAGCAGTGTTCGTTATGTTGAACAATTATGATGAGTGATAGAATCTACTTTGCATAACACCTGCATTTCAAGGTTTTATGTTGCCTTTCTAAACTTTTTTGTTTACTTTATGTGTGGTTAATAAGAATAAACCTTTTTTCCATTAAGTAGTGTTATGCTGAAGTTAATAATTAGTTCTGACAAGTGGCAAAGGCATTGAGGAATATACAGCCATTGGAAATCTACTGTGATTGAGGCTCCTGGGTCATGGGTCACTGGCAAAAAGAACCAAAGTTTGCACACACTACACAGGTTGATTTTCTTGGTTTTAACCTTTTTAAAACTTGTTTAGGAATGGACAAAATTTTGAGAGCTCCTTAAATAGAACCTGAATACAAATCAGTTCTTAAACTGGAAGGGTTACATTCCACTGACTTCAGTTTAGTGTCCACTTAAAGTGACAGGAGATAAACTCTGCACCTGAGGCCCTGCAGAGAAGCAATTAAACTAACTCCCTTTGTAACCAGGGGGCAATGAAATATGTTCAGTAACAACATATGTCATCAACTCTAACTCATTGCCTGTTAGACTTCTTGTAGGCCACTTAAATATGTGCCAGTTGTACAAAATTGGTTTCTTCTTATAAGTTTTCAACCATGTGTTTTGCAAAACATACTGGAATAACCTAAGTCATTAATAGATATCTCTCTGTGATACGTCTTTGTTTCACACAGAAGCCAAGCCACCATTTTTAGTGTATTTGTGAACTACAGTGACACCACACTGGAACAAGGAACCATTTACTCAATTAAATTACTGTCACAGGAAGACAAATATAGAGATTTGGTTAACTTCCATGCAGTGATAAAGAGATTATCAGCACATTGCTTTCAGCATTTTGCATGAAACAGAAGATTTAATGCCTGTAGGACTAACTGAGCAGATACTTTACCCAGTCTTCCTAACCACCACATCCCCACTGTACCTGGACGAATCTGGAGGCAATGCTAGAAGCAGCATTATGACATGACAGCAGGCTTGTGTTTCTTTGTCTGCAAAATCTTGTCTGATTTATACAAAGTGGAAACTGTTAGAACACATTTGAGGACATAAAGCTAGAACAAAGGAATGAAAGTAGGAAAAAACATCTATGAAGTCAGTGAAAAGATTTTCATTAAGAACAGACTCAAGTGTCAACATTTTTTTCCACAGGAAACAAAAGATGAGAGGATATTCAAGGCTGACAATATATTCAACATCCACATTCTAATTAGGTATATTTAAGTTGTTTTGACAACAGCCATGATTTTATTCTGTTTTAGGCACACCTAGATACTAAGTTCCTACTATGCAATTTAGGTGAGCAAAGAGATACTCAGAAAAGCTGAGCATATGGAAATTCTGCTAGTTTATTGAAGTCCTTAAGATGCTCAAGAACTTCAAAAATCTAAGTCATACAGATGTGGACTGAATATCCTAATGTATTGTAAACACATTCGTATTGTTGCTTCTTGCTTTACTCTTACACTTTCCATGGGAAACTTAATTTGTTCCCACAAAACACTTACAGACATGTACATAGTGAAATGTAAATGCAAAAATTCCTCTTAATCCACTTAATATTTCTCATCTGCTTGCAAAGTGGTTTTTTTTTCTGTGTGCACTGAGCTTTTTGAGTGTTTTTCACATATGGTATTACTTCCATGCACATTCTCGTTTGTCATATTTTATACCTGACTTGAAAATTTGTCTGTTGAGGTCCTCTTTCTCATCTCCCTATAAATCTACATCACATTTCTATACTCTTCATTTCAAAGACCATTTTTTGTAGTTAAGTAGACTTTTAAAAATTACTATGATTTTGTAGGAACCTACATGGGTAATACACACTTACTTTTGATCCTGTTATGATCAAGATGAAGGTGCTCAAGATGAGCATTGATTGGTGGAATTTTAGTGAGTTGGTTGTGAGACAGCTGTAGATCTAGAATAGATGAAACATTAAACCCATTTGGGGGAATACCATCATCAGATAATTTATTGTGGTTCAGTCTTAAGAAAGTCACTTTGGGTATTGCACTGAAGTAGTTTTCTGGTATCACTTCAATGGAGTTGTTATCCAAAAACAGCTGCAGTGTGTTAGCTGGAATACTCAAAGGCATTTTCTTCAGTGAATTTTTTGCTATGTTGAGTTGCATGAGATTGTTGAGTCCTTGGAAGGTGTCGCTTTGGAGAGCGCTGTCCAACAGACTGTTCTGGTGCAGATCTAACATAGTAAGGTTTTCCAAGTTGCTGAAGACTCCTTCTGGGATTTTGGAGATTTTGTTTCTAGCCAGTCTTAGCTGTTCCAGACTCACTGGTAATGGGGCAGGCACCTCTTCCAATTCATTGTCTTCAAGGAATAAGTAAAGCAGCCTTTTTAGCTTGCTCAGCACTCCATTCTCAATTCCACTGTTGGTAATCTTATTCTTGTTCAGGTTTATCCACCTCAGATGAGTGGCATTCACAAAAGGCTTCTCTGAAACTGTTTCAATTAGATTGTTTTGAAGGTAGACATACCAAATTCTGGCTGGGATTGCAGGTATTTCTTTAAGTCCTTTGTTATCACAATATAATGCGTTGGGGAAATTAGGTGGACAAAAACACTCTCGTGGACACTCAGAAGTGTAGTAAGACCAATGTTCAGGATCTAGCTCATCATGAACTTGTCTCACAGTTCGAGTGCACACAGAATTGATCAAGAATAAAAGGGAAAGGCTTGTGTAGGCTTTTAGATTCATTGTTTGCCTTGGAAGGGGAGAAAAACAATTAGCTGTCTCTGAACATAACTCTCTAACAGCATACTAGATTGACAAAGCAGTATGACACAGAAAATAATATTTCTATTATGAACAGCCAAATTTTGTCCTCTATGATATCACCTATAGCATGTTAAAGACTATCTGGACAGGAGGTACAGACATTTGGTGCTGCACGTTGAACATTTTCCTCCACATTTGCTACAAGTTTAACTGGCGTTTATGAAAAAGTAATTTCAAAGAATCTGAAAACATGGAACATTTTCCTGACATTAAATCAGTGCTTCTTATATTTTTAAGTTTTCCTGTACAGAACTATAAACGACATTGTATAATACACAATCTTGTGTAAAGCTATCAACCATATTGTACTCAGTGTTCCTACTTTTAGAATTAATCATACTGTCTTTTCTGCCCTTCCTCTGAAATTATAATAGCATCTGGATCAAATACTCCGGGATTTTTCCTCATCAAAGGAAAGTGTAAGATCAAAGAGTGTTTTAACAGCTGTTTGCTGAGCATGGTCCTAAAAAGCTTGGAAAGAATATGTTTGGGTAATCCCTTCCCCTCCCTCATTCACCCGCTCATATACAGAGTTATGAATTTCCTTCTCGAAATGAAACAGCCAAAACAATTGTGTGACTTAAACGTCATAAAAGGTCCTAACTAAACTATATCATGCACATCCATGCAACATGCAGCCTAATTAATTTAGTTCATTTAACCTCTTCCACCATTAAACAATGAGCAAAATAATTAATGATAATTTCCTCCAAAAGGAAATATTTGCATAGAACAAAAACACTGTGTCACAAACACTATGGTCTTGCTTGCTTTCTGGTGGAGACTATCCAGCATTTTGCAATGCAGAGGCAAAAGACTGATAGCTGCAATGTCTGGTCAAATTTACTTTTGGAAAAAATAATACTTATATGAGAAGTAAATTTCCTTATAGAATTAATACACCAATAAGGTTAAGAGTTTGATTAAGTTGCTGCATAAGATATGTAGTCATGTAATGGTTTTATCTGCAGTGACAAGTGCAATATTCTACAGATCTTCCAGCCTCAGAATCTGCTATCTGGAAGCATTCCAAAAAAGGACAAATAAAATATTTCTAAAGAGTAGCATCTCTAATGCTATTGTGTAGAGAATGCATCTTTTTACAATATAAACATTCATAAGCCTAATAACATTTCTACAAAGAAATATAAAGTAATTTACCTTGTTAGTCAAGGTCCTGGATCTATCTGGAGCTAGTTAGAAATCACTGAAAATTCACAGCCTTTGGCTGCTAACCACTGTGCTTTCTTCCTGTCCTCCTAAGAATTAATAGCACATAAAACTTGAAGTACATTCTAGTATTCCCAGATGTATCACCATACACACATTTTTAGCTATTGTTTCGAATTTGACATTGCTTCAGAGTTTGGGCTTACCTCAGCTTTCTTGGATCTTCTTCTCCTTCTATTGGTCACTGTTGTCAGGCTGTAATAGCTTGAGTCAGCCGTGTTCTGTGAATACAGCCTAATATATACGCATCAGTGGCTACAGCTTTTAACCCCTAAAATAACTAAGGCACCTCAGCACCTAGGCAAGAAAAGACAGGAAATCCTAACTAATATCAAGCAGCGACAGAGCTGAAGGCATTTGGTTTTTACATTTTAGCATTTGACAGTATCTAGATGAAAAAGGTGACACAAAATGTACCTGTTTACAAAATATTTGTCAGAAGATCCTTTACACGCAAACTTGCTTACGTCATAATTTGTTCTCATAATACCTAAACTGGCCACAAAGAATTAAAACCGATGCCATCTGTTACTACGGAAATATTTTATTTGATTTTTATCAAACACAGATGCTGGCATGCCATTTAAAGTCATACTTCTTGATTAGGAGATGAAGATAAGACGAGCATTTGCTAAGAATTTTTCTAATAACTTATTTTAATTTCTCTAAAGATTAAAGCATACCTTTTCCCTTTTGAGCAGAAAGATATTTGCATGTGTTTCTACAAAGTTCTCATACTCTCCAGTGCCTCATGCAGTGAGGTCTGTTTTTAATTATCAAGGAACCAGTTAATGGTCTTGTTTTATCATTGATCTTTCCAGCCAACTTGCTATCCAAGGCATTCACACGTATTTCTCACATTAAGTATTTTGGAGGACTTTGTTTTCTTTTTCAGTCCAAACTTAAAGTAACAACTTAATAACAGGAAAAACTAGTCAAATTCAGAAACAGAACAATAGCATAAGTATTTTAGAGGAAAAGACACGGAAAATACTGAAAAAATAGTGCTGATATCTTTTATGAGTTTATCTTGGTTTCAAAAATTATTTATACAAGTACTTAAACTCATTTTAATCTAATTTCTTTTAACAATAAACCATTTAACAACTTATTTAATAATGTTTAATACTTTGCTGCCTAAACTAAGAATGTCTCAAAAGTTTAGTAGACAAAAATTTAGTAATAAAAGAAAGGAAATCAACCTGTGAATACATGGGCCACATCCACTGATTTCAGCTAGGGTAATTTTAAACATATCAGGGTTTTTTAAAATACATATATGTTTGTACTTCTTTGGCTTTTGTTTAGAAAATGACATATCTGTTATATCAGTAATTTTCACATGGTGTAAGTGGCAGGGGAGTTGGAACTGGATGATCCTGTGGTCCCTTCTAAGCCTGACTGACTCTATGACTTGATCTAGGTGATCCAATACTGCTGTGGCAGGGGGATTGGACTAGATGATTTTTCAAGGTCCCTTCCAACCCCTAATGATTCTATGTTTCCATAAGCTGCTTAAAAATAAAGTAGCACTCAAGTGTTTCACTCTGCTAGAACTCAGACCCTTGTTTGTTATAAAGCCAGCTGTAAGACTGATTTCTTCATGCAAGCTAAGCAGAATACTAATTAATTTCTATAAATACCTAAAAATGGAAGTAGATTCACAAGCATTAGCACGAAATTTACATCTACTAAATTAACAGTTTAATTAAAATTGTCATTTCAAGCACCAGGAAGTCAAAATGCTTCCTTTGACCTGCTGCTGCAGACATGGTACCACTCATTGATGATGAGGAAGCTTGTCAGCTGGACTCCATGGAAAAGAGATGAGGAGAGTCAGACACCCACTGTATGAAGGTTAAAAGAGTTGTGTGCTCAGTTTTGAGTGATTTAAGGAGGCTCCAGCATGTAAAGTATCTCTATGAACGTTGTAACAGCCAGACATTTTGCTGTTTTGCATTTGTGCTAAATCCTCAGTGTGTAGAAGGAAAGCAGAGGCACAGAGGTCTGTCCACCATGAAAGAGCAAGCTGAGATCTTAGGTCCTGAAGGGTTTCAAAAACTGAGGCCTTGTTGCTGATACCTAGTTTAACACACAAAAATGCAAAATGTCAGATTTTGCATATATAAAAAAAAAAAAAAATTATCTTGTGTTTCACGGAGTCTGAATCCACTCTTTGACTTGCTAATCACTTAGAATCATGGAATCATAGAATCATTAGGGATTGGTAGGGGCCTTATATAAATCTTGGAAAGATCATCTAGTTTAATCCCACTGCCACAGCAGGTCTAGGATCACCTAGACCAAGTCATAGAGTCAGTCAGGGTTAGAAGGGACCACAGGGTCATCCAGTCCCATCTCCAGGGACATCACTCACTAGACCATATTGCCCAGAGTCCCATCAATCCTGACCTCAAATGTCTCCAAGTAAGGGGCTTCAGCCACCTCGGCAACCTGTTCCATTGATCTACCACCCTCACTCTAAAGAACTTTTTCCTTATGTCTGACCTAAATCTAAACTTTTCCACCTTAAAGCCATTACCCCTCATTCTAGTGTTAAATGCTCTATTGCCTTCTTGTAGGCCCCTTTCAGGTATTAGAAGGTTGCTACAAGGTCCCTCAGGAGCTTTCTCCTCTTCAGCCTGAGCAATATATATTCTGTCACACGTTTGTTTTGTTCAGTCCTCCATCAACTGGTACTACTATTTGTTATTTAAAGGGTGTAATATATGGTGATAAAGTTTTACAGGCTAATAAAAGATCATGGCCAAGATTTTTAAAAATGACTAATGGTTAGGGAGGCTTTTTGTTTGAGTATCTAACCTGAGACACTTTCCAGGGCCTTATTTTCAGTAAAAGGGTGCTAAGAATTTTGTGTTCATTAGGTCGTTTTGAACTTGCGAAGCTGAGCAACCAAAGGCAAATATAAGTGAAACAGAAAACGCTCCTGTGATTGTGACCAATGTCCCAAAGAAGCAAAAGCATGCAAGGTGTTTGTGTGACAATAAAAGGAAGAGAAAATCTTGCTACAGAAAAATTACTGTGAATGCCCACTTTGCGTATTTTTGAGCTCCTTTACAAGATGCTGCTCAGAGTAACCTAGTTTGAGGAAAATGTCTCAATCTACTACTCCACATGTCTCTTGGCAATCGACATTGTTAATCAATTTAGTA
>VXBP01000009.1:4641-117830 GCA_013400115.1 Rhinopomastus cyanomelas | reverse complement strand
GTAAGAGAATCTGTACTTTAAAAATTCAAAAAAATGATGAGCGCCAACAACCACAGAGGGTGATAACTTCTCCTTTAGCAATGATGAACACTGTTAAGATAAGTACAGCCCACAACCTCGAGAAAAACTAGAAGGTCCAAAAAGACAGACTACTTCCACCTATTGGGAGAAAATACAAACAAGAGTGTGGTAAAGAGTTTTTGTTTTGTTTCAGCGTCAGAGTTGCTGATGGTCAAAAACTGCATATATTTGTTTTAGGAATGGCTGCCTTATATCTCAGATTTAATATGAAGCAAATTCTGTTAAATATGAAATATGTTATAGTTATAGCCAGCAAAACCAAGAGTATTCTACAAGCAAAGAGATAATCCACCAGCTCTTTGGATTGTTCAGTTTAGCAGACACCACAACCCAGTGTGCTTTATTTGGTTTTACATTAATACAATGCTGGGTGTCTCTCTGCATAGGGCAACCAGTCTGTCTGAAAGAATCTCCTTTTATCATAACTAGAGAAAATGTGATGCTTAAGAACTTAAGGATAGGAAGTCCTATTTATTTTCCTTGTACCGCATACTCTATTGGTACATCCAGACAGCCATGCAGTATAGTTAAGGTAGGTGTTTACATTTACTCAGGGCTCGGTCATATTGTCATATAGTGCCTAATCTCTCTTTTTTTCACTCTTTTCTTAAACACACAGTAAGAAGCTCTCAGTTTTACTCAGTCAGAGAGACATTTCTATTCCCAACAGTTCCCTGATCACCAGGAATTTATACACCCAAATTAATAATATCTGCCACTCTTTTTAAAAAGGAGTCATAAAAGGTTAGCAAGACCCAAGAGTCTAAAATCAAGTATGTGAATGAGCCCTTCAGGCTAGCCCAAGGGATGGTGCAGACAGATTAAACAGTACAACACATAGGTTCCAGACCCTGCTCCTGCAGACACATCTTACTCTACATCGCTTCTCCTGAAAAAACTGCAAACAATTACAAAACAAACTTAACTGTGGGAATAATGTGTTGCTGGTCTAGACCACACAGTGGTAGAAATGGAATCTCTTATTTTAACAAGTAGTCACCAGGGGAATTTTCAGCTTAGGAGATGTTGTTCAAAGCAACCCTGCAAAATAGCTGAGCTGGCTTAATTTATGAAATGTAAATGTCACCTGATTATTCAAGATGCATTTATCAGTTACATAAACACATCAAATTTTTGTGACTGCATGTGACTATTGAGGTAAACAATATTTTTCAGGCAACTAATGGTAAATTAAAACATTAATGAGCCACCAAAAGCCCATTCTGTAAATCTACAGTTTTGAAAAATCAATCATCATGGATTAAATATTTAAAGATGGCATAAAGATAATCAAAGCCAGCTGCTACTTTTGTTCTTTTGTTTTGTGCTGTTGCTAAAGACACCCAGAGATGTTTGAATTCATCTTCATTTAAAATTCCCACAACAGGATGATGAATTCTGAGAGGCTTACACATATCCGATGATCTGTCCTCTCTAAATAGATGACAAGGGTTTCATAAAAGAGTACGCCCACATCTTATTGAAAAAGAATAATTCAATCCACTTATAATGAAACTGCTACAGTGTTTCTGCCAAATGAGAAATGTTCAGGTGCTTTTGTAAAATTTAAAAGCCAAATGGCAAAACGTACATGAAAACCCAGCCCTTATTTTATTTTCCTTTAATAGTAGCATTCTAGGTCCGATTTTTAATGCAGATGCTCTTGGAAAATACCAAAATTAAACACTGCAATATGTGGCTTTGTTTTTCAAAAGTGTTATGTCAATTGTGGTGTTAAAGAGTCAGCACTTCCCAAAGCACTGAAGTTTTCTTCCTGAGGATGACATTCCTGTCATCCTTTTGAGTCTAGGGTGGGAATGGACTCCAGGGGATGACTTCTCTTACCCAAACTTAGGAATCTGAATAAAACAATCTAGTTTTACACTTGAAATCACAAATGCTTGAAATCCATGCAATGTGGCACGTAATTAGTCCTACCCTTATTGTTTGGGGCAGAAGAATGGTCATAATGATGATGCTAAAATATGACTTTCAGGAAAGCTTTTTTAGCTAGTTTGGAAGCCAGTCTACAGGGTAAGATGGGTGGTTTATGTACATGATGAGATACTGGAAAACAGGAATTTTGAAAGAGAGTGTGTGGCCTTGTTTACTGTTGAATTTGCTTATAAAGTATGACACTTCTAATGACCTCCCCTACTTCTGTCTGAAGTTTCATGCATGTTGCAATAAAGTCATTGTCTTCAACAGCAATACAATTTTACAGACATTATTGCAATATATTCTGAAGTGGTTTTGCAATTTTTGAAATATTTGCTCTTGTCATGCTGACCATATAACACTGATGCTTTGCACGGTTTACCCCATGCTGGCAGACAAGGGATAAAGGCAAAAATGCATTTTTGCTCAGTGTAGCTGCCCATAGACCTAGCTAACAGAACCTTCTCTTTGCAGGTCCAAAGACTACAAGTGACTCAGTCACCTCCGTAGCCATGAAAGCTCATGCTGAGAAATACCCCATCAGCAGTTCACAAAAGCTACCAAAGTGAGGATAACTCAATTCTGAAGTAGCCATCTGAAAGTTTCAGGGCAAAGTGTAGTTGCATGAGCACAGCTTTGAGCAATGCAGTCTCATCTCTGAACTTGTTTACAGTGGACACTTCAGGCAAGTTACCTCTCAGAGAGAACCAGCACTTGAACCTGACATTCCTACATTCTTGGTGACTGTTCTGAAGCAGAGAGTCAACACTCCTTTTTCTCTTTCTCTGTGCTAACTGACTTTAAACTACTCACACAAAGAGGAAAAGACATATAGCCCATCAATTGTTTTGTTACAGACTGAGAAAGTCTTGTATTCATTATGTAAATCTTCAAAAAAGTTCAGAACTAAAAATGTCTCCATGAGGACTCTGTCTGCTGGGATGGTAGGTCATAAACTGCTTCTCTTATGTTGTGTAAATATGAAAGCATGTTTGCCAGTGCTGTCCCACATGGAAGAGTTAGATAGGTTGGATTTCTGACTTCATTGTCAGCACTCAGTAGCTCACAAGTCTCAAGATGGGAGGAGATTTGCACAAACCAGCTGCAGATATCTTTGCATTGAAGGAAAGTTTCCATAGTTTTTGCCTATGGAATCTATATCCAAATGTTCTCTGAGTTATGATTTTGTGAGTATCATGGGAGTCTGAGTTGAGGACTGAAACCTGAGCAATAAATTTTCCATGTGGATTTAATGCAAAAACTTTTCAGCTACAGAGGTGGTTATTAAAACTGATATTGGCCCCCATTGGTTACTAAATTCTTAGAATCATAAATTCACAGAAATTATAAGTAAATTTGAAGGAACATCTGAATGTAATTTAGTTCAATCCCTTTCCCAAAATAAGGCTAATTTTGAAGCCAGATCAGTTCCTCGGGGCACTGCTCATAGAAGTTCTGACAATATCCAGGGATGGAGAGTGACAGCCTCCTTGGGCAATCTGTGTCAGTGTTTCACATGCTTATTGTGAAGAATTTTTTGGTTATCCACACTGCATCTGTCTTTTGGGAAGTTTTCCTTTTACTTCCTGTTTTTTCATTGTGCATCCCTGTGCCTGGCCCCTTCTTCTATCTTTAAGCTGTGGAAGAGTGCAGTAAGCCATGGGACTCAGACATCTGGTATATTCAGAGACGTTAGGAAAAGCAGCTTCACAGCCTGGAAATTAGAAGGCTGAGGATCATTTTCTTTACCATCTTCCTTCCTAGTGCCTCCACTGAACTTGGTTTTGTTTTATAACCTCACAGTCTCTACTGTCTTCAGCCTACTCTTGCTGCAGCAGCAGATGTAAAAATTCAGAATTCCTTTCTTTGTGGTGTTTTGCTGTTTCGTTCACAATTTTCAAAATGATTTGGTTTACGCTACACAACTCCCTATGTAGTACTGAAGATCTGCAAGTAGGGACCCTGCCAGGTTCCTTGCATTGAAAGTACAGCTGTAACCAACCACTTGTCACTCCTTTCTTCATCCATTTGACTGTGCTGAACCCCATAAAACAGTAGACCCCATGCAGGAGGATTTATTCTTCCAGTGTATGTCTAGAAATACACTTTGGTTTCTGATTGTTCTGTTTTTTAGTCCAACAATACTTGTTTCTTTGAAAGGTGCCTCTATCTTCATGAATGGCTGTACAACATATTTGCAGAGCAGTTCCTGAAACTTCATGAGTACATTTTAATCTGTTGATTAAAAAGCAATGTTTTTCATTACAGTAGTAGGGAAAAGAATCTCCTTGTATATGCTTTTCAATTAATCTCTTGATTTTTCTAAGTTCATCCATATAAAAGCTTTACATAAAAGTGTTATGAAAAAGGTACCCTTTTTGGCTTGAAGAAAGAGATATGTATGTAGCTGTGACATACACTGCATTGTATGTAGTTCTACAAGGAGTTTAGTTCAGGCTAAGTTACCTTTTTCCCCGGTCTCCATGCTACTGCAGATGTGCTTTTATCTGTTCATGTCTGTCTGCTTCTAAGTAATGTGTTTGCACCTGCACACATAAACATTTGATATCATCAGGTTAGATAGGAACAGGGATGCACGCATCTTGTTTTTCAGTATCCAGAATGCTGAGAGCTTTATAACCGAGAAGTGCAAAAACTGCAAGTTGGGTGTCTTGCTTCCCAAGGCTCTGGCTCTGTTAAGTCTTCCAAAACGCATACATTTCCTGCTAGTGCCTAGAAAGCAATACGTGTAGCTTTCATAAAGTGAGATGTAGGGTACAAGTATACTGTTTGCCTCTGAAGGATATGTAAAGGTTGGGAGCTTAAACAGTCCTCATAGTCATGTAGACCAAATAATTAGTGTGGAAGCAGAAAACTGTGCTGCTTTGTCTCACAATGTGAAACCAAAGAGGTAGAGTCCTACCGCTTCTTTAGCAGAAGCACATCATGTTCTGTGTTTCTTACATTCCAAACTAACTGGGAAGTTTAGAACCACAGTAAAGAGATGTTCAGGATAAAAATGTACTGTCAAATGCCATTTTCTCTTAGATATCCAAATTGTTGTTGCAAGGTGAAGGTTCTCCAGTTTCTGAGGGAGGTGACTAATACTGGTTGCTCTTTTGACAGAGGGCCTCTTTCTACTGTGTCCCTTGAACAAAAGTTTAAAATGCCTTGTGAATGGCTGTGATGCTTTATGTACAACATATAGATATATGAGACACTGGAACAGCATGCCCAGGGAATTTGGGGATGTTCCATCACTGGATGTGTTAAAGGACTGATTGAACAGGGCGTTGGGCAACCTGATCTAGGGGGATGTGTCCCTGCCCATGGCAGGATGTGTGGAATGAAATGATCTCTAAGATCCCTTCCAACTCAAACCATTCTATGATTCTATGCAGAAAATACCCTTATCAACAAGTTTTAAACTTCTCAGGTGGACTGTTCTCACTCTCACTGTTCACATTCTGCTGAAAGACAACTGGTTTTCTGAAACAAAACTGAAAATAAAGATAGGTTTCTGTTCTGTTTTCTAGATCACACCTATGTGGTGACATATCTCAACATCAGTTTGTGCTCTAGAGTACTTAGTATTTAATATATTTTCCTGTGAAATGTGAGAACTGCTTTAAAATTTCTCTGAAAATGGCTGAATGCTCTTTCCCCTATTTTTTTTCTATTCTTTGGGGTTTTTGCATGCACTTCTATTTTGCTTTTCCTATGTTGTAATGCCTAGGAGCTATTCCATAGTGATTCCCTCTCTGATGTAGACAGACAGCTCCAGCTTTAGACTTTATTCCTCTATGAATATTCAAGCTTACGTGTAACAAAGTTTACTTTCAATCTTTCCTGTATGTGGATTTAAAAAAGCAATAACATTTACAAATGCCAAAATTGCAAAAACTAGGAGGGAAATATTTGTATCGTCTCTCCTGCATCTCTCTTCTGGTTTAGTCCCAAGTCTCTTTGTGAATTATGTATTGATTCTGAACATCTGGAACTGGCAGTGTGCTGACTAAATGGTTTGGTGGGGATAGGTTTTCTTTTTTCAGAGGTGATAGTTTCTGCTTTTGCTATAGAAACCAGAAGATTTCTTGCTTCAATATTTAATAGCCTAGTTGTTGAAAATAAAATAGTACCCATGGGATGACCTGTGTTCGCAAGCAAGCCAATTATAGCTCTCAGTTACTAACACATTTATTTTAGTGTGTGTCCCAGGATGCTGACAGTACTTGGACTGTTCATTCCCAGAGAGAATGTACTATCACCTCTCTGTTGTGGGTTGCTGGAGCTGCATTTTACCCATTGCCTATGGTTACTGAGGCATTTAACGGTTCTTATCAAAATACTGAGAAAATGATTTGCACTATTTCATAGTGCTGTAAGTCCCATATTGCAAACTCTGTAAAGGATTGAGTTGTGACAGTGTAAGATCAGTGAAGTGTGTTAAATACAAATACTTCACAAACATACTGAAACTTGAAAGTAGAGGAAACAGTTTATTTAACCTTACATCAGATCTTAATAATAGTAGAATAGCTTAGATTATCTCGTCTTAATCTGACTTTTTTTCCGATTTATTAAAGACTGAAACAGAGTTGACAATGATGAATAAAAAAATACTATTTGCTATCTTATTTTCTACAATCTGGTTAAAAGTAGCATGCAAGTAATTGAATAAAAATACTTGTATATATGACTTATTTTGAAATAACAATTATACCAGAAATAGATAATAGTCTTACTATGGTAGTTTAAATGAGAGTATGACAAAAACAAGAGTAAACAGTGTTTTAACCTGAATAATGTTTGTTTCCCTGTTATTTTCACATATTCTATTAATTTAATAATGTCAAGGACTCTGAAAACATATTTTCATACATTTTAAACTGTTGTTAGATAGTTAAATCATTTTTTTCCTTTGTAATTGATAAAAATACAAAGAAGACATGAATAACTAAGAAAACTGGATTGGCTGGAGAGGAATCTTGTATTTACACAGGCTAGCTCATACTGCACAGACCTCTGATAAAATGCACCTGACTTCCATGTCAGTCTGGTACCAGTGGGCACGGATATATATATTTCTATGAAGCTGAATACTTTTAATCAAATTTCCTAGCCAGATGAAAGCATATTTTGAACCACATCTGATCATTCTTGTACTTTTTCATAGAAATATTAGCAAAAATATGAACATTTCCTTAAGGTTGCCAGGGGCAAGCAAAATAGTAACAGATTGGATAATATGCAGATTGACACTTTTTTAAAGGCATAGCCTAATTTAAAGAGCTATCATGATGTAATTCCTGCAGTTACTGCCCTTAGAAGGAAGCTGGCTGCTCCCACATGTCTCACTCCAGTGAAATCTCAGCAGCCACCCGAAGGCAGTTGTACATCTCCTGCGGCAGGTCAGCCCGAGTAAGATTATTTCCATCCAGGCGCAAATGTGTGATCTTGGAATAGGTCATTGGCCCAACAACCTTACAGAAGCTGCTCAATGGGAACTCTGAAACAAAGGGAACATTAATAAGAGAAAGAATTAATAGTCAAGACAAATGGATCAAACCCATTATGTTTCTCCTTTAAAAATTGTGTTTGGAAATTGCAACTTTAAATTTATTCTCAATATACTATTTCTCAAGATAATACACGTTCAGTGTTTTAATTTCCTATGAGCTTACTGGAACATGAGGCGCTTGTCTTAAGAGAGATTCTTTTGATAAGTTGTGAGAGGTTCAAAATTTTGAGATTGAAATTTTCAAGTGCTACATGCTCCTGGTTCCCGTCTGAATTTTAAGACCTCAAATGTCATATGGAAGTCTGATTAATATGAATGAATTTATATGATTTATATGAATGAAATATCCAGTAAAACTGGAGATGCAGAAGGAGGAATCAGTTCTGCTACGTGCATTATTGTGGAAGGGTAAAATAGTGCCAGGTAAGGTACTGAAGGAAGTAAAATGTTTTTGAAGAAATTAGAGTGATGATACAGCTCTATCCTTAAGAACAGGCAGTCCAATAGGTATCTGTGTCAAATATTATTTTGGATTTGTCATTTTCTTTTACTAGATTCATGAGTATGCAGTTGAAGTCAAGCCTATTTGGCTTGACAGGTCTTGAGTGGAAAACTTTTATCTTCTGTCTTTTGAGCAGTTCTAGCTTGAAAATGGTGGATTTCTTGAACCGAGGGATTGGGGAGTTACTGTGGCATTCTGTGATAAATGAATTTGTAATTCCAACCTCTTGCTTAGTTTCAGCTTTGATAATCTTAATTTCACAATAGGCAACTCTGTGAACTGGTATGACTGGTTTGGAGCTTCCAGCTACTCCATTTTTGTCTTTGTCCTTAGGAAGATGTATAGCACTGGGCTAAGCACAGTAGCAGTCTTGTCCTGGGAATGGGGTAAATGGAGAGAGTGGAACCCCAAAGATAAATAGAGAGAAGGCTTTATCTGCAATCCATTATCCACTGAAATGGAGAGGCTATAGGAATTGGCACACTGGCAAAGGAAGACTGGCTTGGAAGCACGTGGAACAAAGGACTGGACTTTAAATTGGCTGCGTATGCTGAAGGACATGAAGGACATGGACTGCATGGACTCCATGTTTCCACAAGAAAAAGAACTGTTGGAAGTCTCTTCCCTTTGAGGGATGGAGATAGGATCTGAGCCCAACTGTGTAAGAACACATGAATAATCTCTGTATGTCTTCGTTTTGGGGTTTTTGTGAGTGATGAATTAAATGTATCTTCTTGGTGGGAATTTTGCCTACAATCTTTAAGTGGGTTTTGAACCCTTCTTGTTTTGTCTTGTTTTGGTTTATTAAGACATTAACTAAATTAATTGATTAATTTCATTCTGGGACCTTGAGAGCACAATTAACTTTAAGATAGAAATTACATGAAGAACAGAAATACTGTGCTCAGTATACATAAGCACACACATGGATTAGTCTACTGAAAATCTCCATCAGAGAAGTCTGTTCTTCTTTAGCACTTTGAAATCAATTGATCTCACACAGAAAATAGTTTAAGGGAACTCCTTCAGTGAACCCATTACTGGTGTGCAGACAGATGCCATATCTTCGATTGCTTTTAGGTTTCAAAGGACTAGCACTCATAACTTCTGAAAAATCAAGGTATCATTCCCAGGTTATTCATGTACTTTTGAAAATACCACCTTATATATGTTTTCTGTGTGACTAAGTCATCCAAGAAAATACAACGACCTACAAGATATGTCATGCTGTATTGCCAAAGGAAGTGGATGAACTATCTTTCATATCTCCACTTTAACACCCACTGGTTTCTTTCAGAACTGGTATTACAAGAGTCTGCTATCAGTGATTAAAGATAGCTTGAGTAAAGAAGGGCTAAATGTGCACCCTCTGTACAGGCAGCTTTTTAAAGCATGAGAGCACAGATCATATTTTGGACATTACAGATCATAGAATCATAGCATCATAGAATCATTAGGGATTGGATGATAAACATTTGTTTCACAAAATTAGTTCTTTTGAGTTGAGATTAAGGAAATGTATGTAAAATATTAGGTCTGCATCACAGATTTGATTAAGGCAGATAAAACCAATTTCCTGTACTTTGTACATAAAACAGCCTTCTTTTGGAAGAGTCAGTGATGAAATGCTTCCTTAATGGCACATTTATTAGGCAGTCTATATGGCAATATAGTATAATTTGAAGATTGCATATCAGGTATGATATTCTTCTGATTCAGAATGTACTAGCTGAACTAATTATTCCTGTGGGTTAGGATTATATAAGCTGAGAGATGGTTATAGGATTAGATCTGTGTGGAATTCTGGTGAATGAAAACATATGTTACTCAGACTCTGAACTTGCTTGACCTACAGACCTACAGTATCATCAAATATTTAGCGTCAGTCTTCTGCAGATAATTTACAAAATTTAAAATAAACCTAATTTTGAATATAGATTTTTTGATTTTCTTGTCATTCTGAAGGCAGCCATTAAAAAACTCTAAATTTATTTATTTGGGTTTTTTCCATAGTTTTATTTTGAGCATTCAATTGCTCCTCTCTCCTCTTTTCTCAATACTCTCCTCTCCCTCATATCTACAGGACAAAATGGGATTATCTGGATGAGAAGATAGGTTGATAACAACCTTAGCAAATTTGAAGATGACACCAAATTTTGTGAGTAGGTGTATCTGCCAGGGAGTGGGACAGCTCTGCAGAGGGACCTGTACAGGCTGGGTTGATGGGCTAAGCTCAGTTGTATGAGGTTTAACAAGACCAAGTTCTGGATCCTACAGTTTAGTCACAACAACCCCATTCAACAATACGGGCTTGAGAACGACTGACTGGAGAACTGCTTGGCAGGAAAGGACCTTAGTGTGCTGATTGACATCTGGCTAAACACGAGCCAGCAGTGTGGCCAGATGTCCAAGAAGGCCAACTACACCAGACGTAGTGTGGCCAGCAGGACTAGAGAAGTGTTTGTCCCTCTGTACTAGTCACTAGTGAGGCTGCACCTTGAATGTTATGTTCAGTTTTGGGCACTTCAATGCAAGACGGTGCTGGAGGTGTTCAAAGAAGGAGGAGTGGCTGAGGGAACTGGGATTGTTTAGCCTGGAGAAAAGAAGACTGAAGGGAGACCTTATTAACTTTTACAACTACCCAAAAGGAGGTTGCAGAAAGGGAGAGATTGTTATCTGCTCTCAAGTCACTAGTGAAAGGATGAAAGGAAATGGCCTCAAGCTATGCCAGGGGAGGTTTAGCCTGGACATTGGGAAAACTTTCTTCAGTGAAGGATTGGTTAAGTACTGGAACAGGCTGCTGTTTACATAAATCTGTGGCAAATTATTTATTTTTTTAAAAAGGACGTGTGTTTGGGGAGCAAATGCTTAAAGGTCAACTCTATTTTTAAAAAGTCTAAGCACTCTCAGCTGTAGGTTAGGTGTGACTGCAAAGACTTTGATCACCCTGTATCCAGTAATTCATTAAACTGAAATGCTTTTTGCTAACTAAGTTTTGTTCTGTATTGTCACTTAGCATCTTAGGGAACACAATAGTATGCCTGTGAAACTGGATAGTCAAGAAGATTTCATACTGTAGTCTAATCAAACTTATGATTAAACAAAAACCATTAATCAGAATTTTCTGATGTCAGTCCACAGGGTAGCAGTCAGTGCACACCCAGCAGATATCATCCCACTCTGCTGCTGAGCACTACTCTGGAAAACAACTTTCACTGTAAAATTAAATTGTCACAGTTCTTCACTCAAGTAGTCCATGGAAATACAAATGGAAAACCACTCTGTACCTGGATATCTTGCAGAAGGCTCAGAACCACCAATCTATCCAAGGAAAATTGATTTATATATCTCATGAAAAATTAAATATCATTGTTAGCTCTTTAAGGAGAGGGAAACTCTCTAGCAGACTTCTACAGGTAATGTTGGTATGTGATGCCTCAGGTAAGAAGAATTAACCCACTGTTTTCCCTCATGAAAACAAGTAAGTGAGATGCAACAGGGAAAAACCCCCTATAACACTGAGGAAAACGTGACACATACTAAATATAAAACATGTCAAAAGTTCTTGCTATCTGTCTGGCAAGACCTCCACTAAGATATTTGTCTTTAAAGACTACATCTTTGTATGGAGTAGCTAACACTGGTATCCAAAACCCCTGATGGACAGAAGCAGCAAACAGAAGATCTAGCTCTTATGAGTTAATCTGTGCCACCAAGCAGAAACAACATTACGTTTAACATGTTCGGATGTGATGATGAGGCTTCTATCACTGCAACATCCCCTTCTCTCTCCAGACTTAGGACAGCCTTATAAAAGCCTTGTCTTCATAGAAACTTTCTGATCTCATGCAAGATATGTTATTTATTTATTTATTTCAGAAAGAATATTTTTTCAGATCTTGTCTGAATGGAGGCAAGCTTGCCACCTGATCATACAATGTGGGAAATGAGAAGGAAAACAGAAAGCAGCAGAGGCAGTTCTCTGAATTTCAAGATGGGTTTGGTGTGAGAGAAAAGAAAAAGTGAAAAGCTGCTACTTTGTTGTATCTTTTCCATTGTGCCCTGTGCCTGATATCTTACAAATTTGTTGTCTTCTCCCTCTCTTGTCCCTCCAGCACTTTCACTACCAGGTTCCTTAAAGGCTACACAGCTGATACATGCTGATAGCTTCTGCTGATATCAGACTTCTAAATATTTTCAACACTAATCAAACTTTTACCACTGTCCTTTTCCTCAGTTTTATAAGCATCACCTTTGTTTTCTGCAGTTACTAAAATATATACGAGATCAGAATTTGACCAATAATACCCACAGTAGTATCAAAACATATACTTTTCTCTTAAAGATTAATACAGATACCTGTCAGATGACAGATGATGCCTTAAAAGAGATGCCTCTGTTTTAAGCTTAACATGGGCAACAGTCACGAAAATGTCAAGTATGATAACAGTCTAACAAACTCAATTTTTTCATTCTGGTTGATCTACTGGACACTTGCATCTAGCGTCTGGACTATGATAAATACCAGTGAAAGCACACAAATGTAACTCACTGTTAATTTTGTTGACTTGGAGGTAGAAGTTTTCAAGATTCTCACTGACAGTTGGAATGCTCTTCAGCTGATTGAAGGAGAGATCCAACTCCACCAGAGATGTGATATTGAAGACATTGCCTGGTATTCCAGAATCTGTTAACTGATTGTGTGATAACCGCAAATATTGCAGCTCTTTAAAACCTTGGAAATACTCATCAGGAACATTGGAAATTTGGTTATTATCAAAATACAGCATGAGTAGGGAGCGAGGCAGTCCTGTTGGTAGCTTTGTAAGTTGATTGAAGCTTAAGTCAAGATATAGAAGTGAATTCAGGCCTTTAAAAGCACCAGAAATAGAATCTGCTTTCAGCCGGTTGTTCTGGAGGTGTATGACAGTCAGATTCACTAGCCCCTCAAATGCACCAGGATTGACTTTTGTGATCTTATTGTGACTTAATTGCAGGTCATCCAGAGTTTTGGGGAGTGGTCCAACAGCTTCAGTCAAATTGTTGTAGTTAATGTGAAGTTTCTTCAGATTCTTTAGTTTAGAGAAGACTTTTCCCTTGATTTTGGAATTTTCCAAATGGTTGTGATCTAGGATCAGCCACTGCAGGTCTGTTACATTATCAAATGTGTTCTCTTCAATGCCCTCAATCATGTTGTTTCGAAGATAAAGGTATTTTATTCCACTGGGTACAATTGGAATTTTTTTCAGTTTAAGATTGTCACAATACATAGCAGTAGGGTAGTTTAAAGGACAATCACATTCTGGGGCACAGACAGCTGAGAATGGCCCGAAAGGATCATAGCCATAATCATCTGAGGGACCATAGACATACTGGCAAAAAATGCCACTTATTAATAACAGAAATATGGATAAGGAGCTTAATGGCATCTTTGCAATGAATCTTGCTCCTGTATGGAGAAAGGAAATAAAAAGTTACATCTTTATCTTTTTTGTCTCCTCCACAATAGACATGATAATTGATAATTAAAAACAAATACATTTAGGCCCCTCACCAATCGCTATTGATTAAAAAAACCCCAAACACCTCATTTCTTAGGATTGTGTTATTATAACTATACATTTACAGTCCCTGTCTTCTCATGATCTGCCTTTGTAACACAAAATTGTTATAAATAAAACATTCTTTATGTCTTTCTGCACTCGTCCATTAAGTCATGAGACCTAATTCCAAGTTTTCTAAATTTGCCACGAAATATTTACATTTTTGCTGAGGGTCATCCTCACAGGCAGTTCTACTATTTAAATTCTGGTGAGCATTGTTGATACACTGAATTGCCTTGTATCTAAAACACATGTGGCTCTTTGACTTAAGTTTGAAAGAGTCCAGGGATATTTCAGTCTGAGGGTAACAATCTGCTGTGTAGTGTGTTGTTAAGGTGACTGTAGGTTGAAATATCTTCTTCTCATGAGTCATGTCCAGTAAAGTATGGTCTTCTAAGTTTCATATTCACCTAAAGAACAAGCTAACAGAAATATATTGGATATTCTCCAGGACGTGTCAAACAACCAGCATTGCTTAGAAGGGCATCACGATATCCAATATGGATCTATAGTCCATTTGAAATGACCGTACTTCAGTTAATGCAAATGTTCTTGCAAGTACTCTTTTTCATCTAATGCTCCACAAGAGGCTAATCTGTGAAGATTAGAATTTTGTTTTTAATTCTCACTACCTAGATAGATGCTGTGTTGGTAAAATGGGTCTAGCATCACTGAAGTCAGTGAGCTTACTCTTTTTCACCAGCAAAAGGCAAGGCTTGGTGTACTCAGCTGATGTTCAGATAGTGAGATGATTAAGAAAATCCTTAGAACTCTGTTTCTCTCAAGTAGTTTTGGAAAGGATGTGAAGCCTATAAACAGACCACCAGACATTGATCACAGATCTGAGCAATCTTCCAGTAGAATCAGCTAGTAATGCTATTGGCACTGTTTACAGAATCACAGAATGTTACAGGTTGAAAGGGACCTTGAAAGATCATCTAAGTCCAACCCCCCTGCTGGAGCAGGGTAAGCCTACTGCAGCTGGTGTACCCAGACTCTTTCCTACCCAACTACAAACCAGACCCAACCCTGCTTAGCTAATCCAACATTCCATCTCTACATCTCTTCACGCACTCCTTTGGGCTTTGTTACTTTTACACAGAGTACATAGTGATAAAATGCAGAGACATAGATAGAAATTCTTCCATAATGTTCAATTTCATTGCTTTTATTGACTTTTTAATTGACTTTTTAATTGACTTTTTTTATTAATCTCATGCAGTAGACCATGAAGATTTTTTAAAAAATGTTCCATGTTTTCTCCACACTCAAACTCCCTTTGCTAGGTATTAAGCTGTTGTCCCCTGAATAAGGAGCAAAATTTCATATGTTTTCATGGTGTTGGTCCTCTCAAACGTAGCTAATTACCAACCATAGGATATAGCAATTGCTGAAATGAGATTTATCAGTGTAACTTTGTTCTTCATTACTGCGTGAGAACATGCAAACTCAACACTCAGTCCCCTGCTGGTGTAAATAAGTACAGCTCCTCTGAAAACAGACCCCACAGTGACAATTAAACTCAAAAACTGGACCTGTTTAGATATAAAACATTAAGGGTGGGGAACAAAGGAATGAACTGATTCTGTATTGAAGGTATAAGACACAATGCACTGAACTTCTTTCACAGCACAATTTGGTCTTACAGTGACATTTTTACACATTTGCATCATTTTATAATCTTACTGATAAAGTAGCACAAACATCCCATTTTAAATTAAAATTCTCTTGTTTTCCTACTTTAAAATTGCATTTGCAATGCTAATTTTTATCACTGTAGTCATAGACTGACAGTCCTTTTAAACAGTACACAGTGTTAAACTGCTTTAAAGAAACTTGGAAGTAGTTTTAAAAGATAGCAAGATTTGAATTATTTTACCAGCAACATCTTAAAACATAGGTGACGGGTCTGTAGCACAAGGACATATGAGTATGTGCCTGACACAAAATAACAGAGTGCCTATGTCGTGCAGTTAACTTGCTTTGTTAATGGATTTCTCATTCACTTATCTAAATACTCTGTCAGAAGTGGAAAAGGTAAATAGATGGTGTGCACATGCCTGTGTGCTGAACTCTCTGAATCTGAAGAAGATAAAATCAGAACACATTCTTACAAGTTTATAACATAAGCATGTTTGAACTAATTGCCTCTCTTTGTTCTAACCAGTTATGTTGCAAAATGCCTGTGAAAATACTTGTGAAGCCGCTCAGGCAGCTTGCCAGAACACACTAAGTGGCAAATCCACAGTTTTGGAAAAATGTTTACTACTGTAGGGCAGAAAAACTGTTCGAACTATCTTGGATTTAGTCTGTACTATCCTAATTCTGAAGTTGTTGTGAAAGAAAATAAATATGAGCTTGTAATCCTATCAGCTTTAAACTTAATATGCCTTAAATCTCTAGTATAACTTCCTATACAATTTGCACACTTAATTTTTAATGTTTTAACAATATATTTAAAATGTGCTTTAAAAGTAACTAAACTTTTCAAAATACTAATATTATTCCTCTCTTTTACTTGGTTAGTTATTTAAAAATTGGGATACCTTGTAATTTTATAAAATGAAGTAAAATGATTTAGCAAATGCTGTCTGTGGAGCAGTGACTATGAATGAACAAGTAAGCAGTGAGTAGTCTTACAAATATCTTTATGCTGTATATCAATTCTTGATGTAGACAAAACATCTGTAAAAGGTGCAACACTGGTGCAGAAAATATCTGAGGTTCTTTTAAGGAAACTGAGGAAGTGTATCCGCTAAGTAACAGTTGATTTGTGTTCAATTTACAAATTGGCAAACTTTTCTTGACATGTTTTCACATTCCCACTTGCAGCTACATTTAAATAGGTGAACGTTAAAGTTAAAACATGCAGCAGCACTTACCTTACTGCCTTGAAGCTGCTTTTCTTAATTCCCAGAGCAGATGCAATAAGAGACTCTATCGACCAATATATGCTGTAAACAGTGTCAGGAGGTAAAAGTGCCAGATACTCTCTGTTACAAGAGGGGGGAAAAAAAAGGGAAAAAAAAAAAGCCCTAGTCACGCTGTTCTCTGAAGCTGCTCTGTCATCATGGTGATCTTGTGGTGTGGCATGTACAAAAATGCAGCTCTCTAATGAGGTGCAGGTGGATACCATTCTTTGTGCAAGGACAACCCATCTGTTATTCCTGTGGGATGAGAGAATTATCAGTGGTTCACAAACCTGAGAAAGTGTAGACCACCAGGCATTGACTTATACCAGGAATTTTTGTATTTTAGAGGGAAAACCTTTTAGATTGTAAACCAAATTGCAAACAGACTTTTGTTTTCCAACATACTTTGTACTGCTAGGCATGAGCTAACAAATAGCAGTGAGACCTCAATGCTGCTGTACTTCTTCAGCCAAATGACTCATGCATTTTTCTGCCTTTTTCTTTAACTATCTTATGACCACAGTAAAATAGCCTTAATAAAATTTTAGCTTAAGGATCAGATCCACAGATGCAGCATTATCTTTGAATTATTGCTTTTTCCATAGCATTAAATCAAAGTTTCTTCTGCAAAGCACTGGAATGTATTTGGTCTGGATATTTTCTTTGCTGATTAAATGTATGTTTGTTTAATAAAGACATATCCTGAGAACTGTTACTGTTCAGCAGTTACTGTAAACTCACTTCATGCTCACTTCATATTAAACTCAATTCGTTTCTGCACTTACAGATTTCTTCTGTTTTTCAGAATCTGGAACTACTCAGATTTACATTGTTTGTTTCTTATTCCATGGATGTAGTTCAAGAATGCATCTTAAGGCTTGGAAGAGATGTTAATTTCAGCATGCAATACCAAAAAATAATGCACTAAGACTGTAAAGTATGTGTTAATGTTTCCATATGAACCTTGCTTTATCTCAAAATGGTGGATGTTTTCCTTTGTCATTGTGTACAAGCTTTTCCTTACAAATATGAATGGGAATAAATGTAAAATGTTCATATGGAAGACACGATCAAGCCCTTTTTATAGTGTATCGTGTGTTTATTTATCATTGACTGTAATTGTAAGTATAGATCAAGGTATTTTGTCTCGTCTGAACTAGTTGTCTTTATAAAAAGTCATCATATGAAATGTGACAGGGTTGGACAAGCATAGCAGCTTCCTAAGAAGAGGAGCCTGGATGTGGGCTTCCCACAAAATCTTCTGTTAATACATTCATACCTAGTGCAGGTTAGTGGGAGCAAGGAAAGGCCTGGGATAATTTATGGAGAACAAGAAAGATCCCAAGTGTTTTCAGACCTCTGTACTTCTGCAATAGCACAATTAGCAAATAAATTTTTGCAAGGAATTGCCTGGGGCATGTTACTCTTTAATGCTGTGACGTCAACATCTGTCTACATGGCATCAGAAAACCATTTGCACATTAGGAAGCATGCTGATGACAGACCATAACTGCATTGGTATTTCAATGATGCAAATAAGCTAATACGAAGCAGTGGGATTATACCAGTATTTACACTCAGTGGATGAAGAACATGCATGGTATCAGAATTAGAAATGAAGAAATGGACAAAGCTGCTGTCCTGCATGTGGACCAGATGGAATTTATCTTGCATAGGATACTTCTCTCACCTCATTAGTATCAGTTGGACAAGGAAAACCTAAACTGTAACCTTGACTTCAAATGGGGAAACAAACATTTTGCAAAGTATCAATTGTAAAAAAAGTCATTAATATAAAAAGACACACCCTTTGAGATGTGCTGACATTTGCCCTGCAGAAGAATGTACACACAGTAAGCCGAGCAATGGAGCAACTGTGAAGACAACTTCAAAATCCATGTAAGAGCCACTTGTGTTTTCACTGATTAAATATTTTTTTCAAACAAGCATTATCCTGCTGTGGCAGGGGATTGGACTAGATGATCTTTAGAGGTCCCTTCTGATCCCTAATAATTCTATGATATTTTGCTATTAACACATGGTAAAAGCCTGGGTCACATAAAGTTTATCTGAGATTTTATTCATTCACAAATGAAAATGTCTGCCTGTTTTAAATTTGCTATATAACTTGCACAGCCAAAATGTAGATTCAGATGCCTACAAAGAATGAGATATAACAAACAGATCCTCCCTTTTCTTTAATACAATTTTTGCAACTCTTCAGTGATGTACCTTCAGCATCATCTCACATGCTTTCCTGATCTTGGTGTACTGATTCATGAAGCACCTGCCTCAGAAATCTTTGTTTGGGTCTAAAGCCCAGCAAATGGAGGTATGGCTTCAACTGCAGTGAATGGAAGTAAGTGCATGATTTCTTCTTTCTGTGTTGTGTTTTTTGTGGGCATTGTTTTGGTAGCTCTTAGAAGTCTTGAAGTGGCGTGTGAACAAAGGGTAGGAAATTTTTATGGAAGACACAAAATTTGCCTCTGACATCTAAGCTGAAAACTCGTTATGAGTATACTTAATACCTGGCAATGTCAGGATACACTGACACCTCCACAAAAACAGTGCTCCTAATGAAGCCATTTCAGTTTGCTTTCTCCAGAATGTCTTCTTATTCCTTTTTAATTATTCTTTGATGGGAAATGTGATCAACACCTGTTCTCATGTAGTTCTCTTCAGCCTGTGGTACATGAACAGAAACATTTTGATTTTAAACTCCTTTATTGTTAATTCATGTTTTTGTGGCTGGAAAGGAGTCTATAAGCTTGTACTGAAAGAATCTGAAAGCATTGCTCATTGCAAGTATGTCACTGCAGTGGCTGAGAACTGGCCTTCAAATATCACTGAGTCACACGTCTCTATTGTCTCCCTTCTCTCATCAGTGATACCCTTTCGGCCTTTTCTCTCCTGCAAAATTATCTTCTTTTTGACTTCTACTGTGTACATGGAAACCATACGCAACCTGTTTTTAACCCCCTTTTCCCAAAAACATTCAAGTTATTAAAAAATAATGGATAATATACAAAGCATTTGATTCCTTTTAGTCTTAAGCCTGTGCGCTTAAGATATTAAGATATTCAGTACACAAATATCTATTCTAAGAACCAAGATATTTAAGTGCCCAAAATTAAGAGTAGGATATCTAGGTCATAGGAGAATGTGGCCCTAGAAAATACGTTTGTAGAACTTTTCAAATTCTTACGTAAAATGACTAGTGATCTTTTGCACTGATCACTCATAGTTTAAATTAAATTAAATTAATGCTACTATCAGGATGAATTGGTGGCTATTTCATTTTAATTGGATACCTGCAGCAGAGAGCAACAAGTTCTCCATTATGGAAAAGGACCATGGACACCATGCAACAAGCTTCTTCATTACAAAGTGTTTATACATTATGTTCTTCCTATCTCTAAATAGTTAATACTGTTAATAGTTAAGCCTCTTAGCACATATATAGTGAATAAACAAATGTATGATATTGACTTAAATCTCTAGAAATAATTAGCTAAGTGTTTTTGTGAAGTTCTGCAGCATTTTGAAAATGTTACTTGAGGCTGACTCATACCAGATTACTTCCATTAAAAACAATCCAGTTCCAGATTTTGAAGGTTGTTAGGTGCTTATTATGTTTTCATCTGAAAACTTCCATTCCTCCCAATTGAAATTGTATTTGTTTAGCCTCTACACTGCACTTACATGTTAAATGGAAAGTGTTAGAGCACATATTATAAGCATTACAAGATTTGTGGTGATCCAAATCCTTTTTCCCTCTTGTCCTAAAAAGGAAATAGCAGCTTTGGAAATTTACAAAAATGGTAATAGTGGTACAACCTATTAGCAGACCGCAACAGATATTTCAGTTGAGTACGAAACCTTGTTTTTGTCATTCTGAAAAATCACTCACTGTTTTGTTTCAGACCTGACAGTGTCCTTATGCTAGTACTATTAGCCTTTTCTCCAATGCTATTCAGACAACTTTCAAAGCAGACGGCACTTCAATTTGATTCAAATTGTCAATTACAACATTTCTTTGAGATGATTTGAAGCTTCTTTTATTATAAGAACAAATGAAGTCAAGACACTATTTTTAAAACAGATTCATATATCTATACACGCACACTCTCACAACACTTTGTCATATAACATTAAAAAAAGGCAAAGAACATGAACCAGTTCAAACAATTCCTAATGGTAGAGCATCTCAAGCTGTTGAATTTGTGGGAAAACTGTGGTTATAGGTAAAAAACATCACAGCAGCTCTATTTTAAATAGTATGGAAAATTTATAGGAAAAGAAAGGTAGACTTGGCAAACTTGGCTAGCTAGTTGCCTATTGCTTGTATATATTTATGTTATATCCGTGTAGACCTCCTTGTGTTACTAAACATCTCCTAATCTATACTTTAGCAATGTCTTTCTGTATTCAGGTCACTACTATTAAAGATGAGAGTGGATGTTATACCACCTAACCTGATCTGCTCATGTATAACCGTTAATTTCACACTTGCTGCTCTACTGTGTTCAGCAAAACCCCTCTGTGTGCTTATGGTGCAAACAACACACAACTTTCATGTAGGACGTGAAAACTTCTGAATGCTCAAAAATATTACTATTTTTGCTCAGGCTGTTTTCAGGACCTAGCAGACTGTGATGAGCACTCGGCACTTTTTGATCTTGGGTAGAATTGTGAACTTGGGGGCAGTAGCCAGCATAATTTAGAATGCCAGTTGAGTTCTACATGAAGATTTAGGTAGTACTGTTTTCATGTTTATGTCTGCTAATGTGTACATTCGATTACAAGGATGTAATTAACACTACTCAGGATGTCAGCATCTAGAAGTAGAGGGCAGGTTTACAGGCTGGTAGGAAGAACTCTCTCATCAGTTAGGACATTCCCAGACCATTCCCCACTCAGTAAATTAATCTTCTGGGTTTTGGGGGGATTTTTGAAGCACAAACACCAGGAAACTTTAGGCTTACAAGATCAACAGGGTTTCTAGTGTTAAAGGAACATTAGATTCCAAATCACAGGATGTATGGTGAGGTCCTGGGAAATTTGCTACATAAAGTCTATTATATTATTAGTTATTTATAATTATCTAATATGACATCAGCCACAACTTAATTAGTTATGAACTGAATGCTGTAACAGGTTTTTACATTCTTTTTTATGGGACCGAGGTGTAGTATCTACTTATTTGCTCTCCATGAGCAGTGGCAATTCACTGTTGTTCAGGTATTCCCAGACTCATGCAAATGGACTGTAAATGAACCAAAGATTTGTTACATGATTTAAGACATTTAGGTACAAATACAACTATAACTGAATTTAGAAGTATTTATTGCTAAAAAATACTCTTTTTCCCTTTAGAAAGACCATGATACTCCTCATATAATAAAAGTATGTAAGTCTGGTGAAAGTAATCAGTCTATTTTATCAGTTTATTTTATTTTAGTAAGGCCTTTGACACAGCTCCATGTGGGTAAGTTTAGGAAGTGTGGGACTGAAGATCAGATCGTGACTTGGATTAAAATCTGGCTGTGTAAAAGACCCCAAAGAGTGGTGATTAATGGCACAGACTCTAGCTGTTACCAGTGGTTTCCCTCGAGGATCTATGCTTGGTCCAGTCTTGTTTAATATCTTTATTAATGACCTTGATGATGGGACAGAGTATCTCCTCAGGAAGTTTACTGATGACGCTAAGCTGGATGGTCTGGTTGATTCATCTGATGGCTGTGCAGCCATTCAGGAAGACTGGGATAGACTGGGGAGCTGGGCAAAGAGGGATTTAATGAGATTTAAAAAGAAAAAGTGCAGAGTCCTTCACCTAGGAAGGAGTAATGAAATGCATCAATACGTGTTGGGATCTACTGGAGAGCACTTCCATGGAGAGGGACATTGGAGTTCTTGTGGACAATAAGTTATCCATGGAACAGCAATGTGCTCTTGTGCCCAAGAAGACCAATGGAACCCTGTGATGTATCAAGAAAAGTATGTCTAGCAGATCAAGGGAAGTTCTCCTTCCCCTCTACTCTGCCACATCTGGAATATCGTGTCCAGTTTTGGGCTCCCTGATTAAGGAGGGATAGTGACTTGATTGAGAGAGTTCAGTGGAGGGCCACAAGGATGATTAGGCGACAAGAGACCTTGCCTTATAAGGAGAGATTGAGAGATCTATGACTTTTCAGCTTGGAGAGGAGATGATTATGAGGAGACTTAATCATTGTAAATAAATACCTGAAGACTGAGTGCCTTGTGATAGGACAAGGGGTAATGGGTGTAAGTGGGAGCACGAGAAGTTCCATCTCAAAACAAGGAAAAGCTTCTTTACTCTATGGGTTACAGAACATTGGAACAGGCTGCCCAGTGAGGTCATGAAGTCTACTTATCTGGAGACTTTCCAGACCCATTTTGATGCATTTCCATGTAACCTGTCTTAGCTATTATGATCCTGCTCAAGCAGGGGGCTTTTACTGTTTGACCTCTGGAGGTCCCTTCCAGCCCCTACTGATCTGTGTATCTGTGTGTATCTGTGTGTTTCTCTCCAAATGCAGAGAAGCAGTGTTTCCTTTTGCTTTTTTCTACATATTTAATTTCTAACCATTTTATTGTGCCTGTTTCTGTTCATGTTCTCTAGTTACGTGTTCTACAGCACAACTACAGTTGATTTTCTTCATCGTAACCTTCAGCTTCTTCTAGCTCTCTCTTAAGCCTTGCTATCCATGGATGTCTCAATGATATCGTCAGTGCAACTTGTTATTTTTACCCTATTATTAAAATGTGCAGAAACACTGCTATATGTACTTTGTATTTCCTCATTCTTTATGTATCCTTTTTTTTAATTTCTAACTGAAACAAGGAAGCTTGTGGCTAAAATTGGCCATTTGGGTTGTAAAATCAGGGGAAGAAATGTATTTGAGGATAATACCTTAAATTATTTTAAAGTATAGGTATTCTTATTTTTCTTCTAATTTTTTCCTCCCAGACAAATTTGTTCATCTTTTTCCTGTTTGAGAACAGTGAGTTCTTCTGAAATAATAACTGGAAATATGCTCTTGACCATATTAAATGGCCAGCTTTGGCAAACACTAGATTCCAATCCAGTGATTAATTTGTCTTTATTCATCATAAGGAGGTCCACCTCATGTTACATGCAATACTTTTTGACTTAGCAACTGTGCACTGTTGAGAAACTATACTAATGCTTTTTTATAGTCTCCATGACACTGCTAGGAACTTGTAACAAAATAAAATTTCCCATTAGAAAAGCTACTTATTTCAGAAGTTACTCCATCTTATAGCTCATTAAGATTACCTTCACTGGTCTGTGAGACCATCTTTTTAATAAATGGTGTCAGAGGCTATATCACACTTTGGTCCTGCAAGACGGTAAAGATAGGTATCTGCACGTGTGCTAGAGGTCTGAGCATTCCTCATGGTTGACAGGGATCTAGTAAATAGAATTATAGTGCCTGAGTGATTCAGATCTAACACAAACACAAATAACAACATTAGTTGTGCAAATGTAGACTTCTAGTATGAATTGAGGTGCTCCAGGGTATCCAAGTCATTTGTATAGTTTATGAGAAAGTACTTAAAGATCTTTCTTCTTTTCAGTTAGTAGCTAATGACAGCTCAATACACCACAGTGCCTAATAACAAAGCACCTGCATTTAGGCACTTGCCTGTTGTCAAGGGGCATCTCTCTGTCATGCCCTGGATTGTACAGCACATCTAAGCGGGGCTTGACTACTCTGTTCATGTTTTGGTGTCTTGTGCCCTTGGAGCTCCACTCCAACAGCTAGCCTGTCTCATAAGTGAGCTAATATCCTCAAGTTGTGTAAACCATCTGAACAGTATATTCTCCAACAATTTTCACTGCAGGCTTCTCTTAGCTGAGTATTCAGCACATTGCCTGAAAAGACAGGAAAAGGGACAAGTAAAATGTGATCTACAAACCTGGAGACAGCCACAATCTGTTTCTCTGGAGGTATTTTTCCATTTCATACCACCTCTAAAAACGTAATAATATAATAATTACACTAGCACATTTTTGAAAGGTCAAATAAATTTAGAAAAAGTTCTCTGCTTCCATTGGATCATCGCATAGTTCCTCACTGAAAAGTCTTATTTTAGTTTAAACAAGTAGAGCCTTTCAATAGATTCCTAATGTAATTGTTTGTGCTATAAGGATATAAAGAAGGCAGGATAGTAACAATTGAAGATATTTTGATTTACAGGCTTTCATCTGTGTAACACTGATATGCAACTAAGCTAGAAGGATTTTTTTTCGTTCCCTTTCAAGTGATGGGCTGTATCTTTTTTTTATTGTAGTATGGAAAATACAACATGGCAGTCAAATATTATAATTCCTCCAAACTGTCAGTCAGATGAGAACTCCATGTTAACAGCAGTTGAACTGTAGAAGAAGACAGAGGTAAATTTTGCCATGAAAGGCTAAAGGAAGCAGCCTTTAACTGGCTGAGATTAAAAAATAGGAAAGCATCCAGATAGCAAGCAGGTAACAGCATTGTCGATATAGGAATAGATCACTGTAAACTATTAATATCACTACATTTAATACTACTGTATACAAGTAAAATGGATGACTTGCCTCCCCTGTCATTGCTACTTATACCACTAAGTCACATAGTGACCCTGACAAGTAATTTTTATAGTATTAATTTATTAGAAAGAACTTTTCCATTATTCTAATCTGAACTGAACAATTCCTAGCCATGGTTTGGAACTTACCACTCCCAACAGAGTTTAAAATGAAGCCACCCTGTTTCATGGGGTGACAGTCTTATTAGTAAGCTCTAAAATGGTATAGTTTCACTTAATAATACAGAAAAGCTTTAGACTCTGAAATATAACTTGGGTCATCAGAAAGTAAATAGATATTCAGGATCAAAGGATTGTGGACATCAGTTGATCCTTATTATAATTTCCTTGTTTTACCATGTTTCTGTGTTTATTTATGCCTATGTCACTCTTGCTTTACTCTGAAGTTTTGAAGAACATACATGGATTATTTTAAATTTTCAATATATAAATAAATTTGCTCGAGAAATAAGGTCTGATTCCAATTTTTAACAGAGTAATAATTTTTAAGTGGAAAAGCTGGTTTTGCATAGAACTGCTGACGCAAACTTAGCAACACTATAATTTTGGTCGTGTTCCTATCCTATAGATAACTTTGATAATGTGGTTAGCCAGTTGTGGTGTAGCAAAATCCATTGCTCCTATTCCAATCTCATGAGAGCAGAATGAGACCTTCTTGTATCTGGAGCGGAGCATCAGACATTTGTAATAACTTCTGTCATGAGCAGAATAGGTTTACTTGCTGTTTTAACAGTTAAATCTTTAACAACATTGTGCTTGTGTTGTAAGAACATTGTCTTCAACAATCTTTACGTTGTGTTTTGACAGCTAAATCTGTAACAACAAATCACTGAATCACCTTGAGAGTACTCAGTGCCAGAAAAATATGTAAACAGATCTATCCAGTTAGATAAACAGTTAGATAAACCCGCACATTGTGAGAATGAGTTTTGGTGATGCTTTCCTGCTTTTCCCCTAGCCTACTCTTTCTCTTTTCTCAGACTTAGTAAAAGGGTCTTGTGAGACACACAAGAACACAATGAACAAGCAAGGCTGAGCATGTGTGAACCTGCATTCTCACAATCCCTACCTCCAGACCCATCACAGGTTTTGTTGTCTCAGACTGGTGACATTGCTAGAGAGACACCATAAGAAACATCCTTTCAAGTAGGTGATTGAATCATAGGATTTACTAATTCCAATTAAGTTTGGGAGAGATCTCCAAGATTATCAAGTCAACCTTCAATCCAGTGCCAACATGCCCACTAAAATATATTCCCTAGTGCCACATCTTTGCTTTTTTTGAACACCTCCAGGGACGGTGACACCATAACATCCTTGGGCAGCCTATTCCAGTATTTAGCTACTCTTTCAGTGAGGAAAGTTTTCCTAATGTCTAACCTAAACCTCCCCTGGCACAACTTGAGGCTGTTTCCTCTTGTTCTATCACTAGTGACTTGAGCATCCTGTGTCTGAACTGCCTGTTAAGCCTGGAACCGAGAGTGTCTCTAGAGAACAACTCACTTCACACACTTCAACCCTGCAAGCAAGGTCTGGGCATTTCTGCAAGTTATGTAAATGACAGTACAACACATTCTGGGCCCTGAGAAAATAACCAGGCTCTGATTGCCCTAACCAACCATACTGCCACATTCTCCAGCCATACTGCCTCCACCCACTGGCCCAGCAGATTTACTTAGGCTGAAGCCCCAGTTGTAGCTGTGTTGTGGATATGCTGTGCCTGGTTTTGAACCCAGCATGAGCTTACTGACTTGATATCTGAGTTTGACCTTGGACCTCTTCTTCTGTGGCCACCACCTGCTGCTGGATGACTGGGCAACTCTAGTTACAGTCACCAAACCAGCTGTGCTCTTCTTTTTTAGGTACTGTGGGAATATTAACCTTGATGATGAGGTTGCTGCCTTGCCTTGTGTAACTGCTGACTCCCAGCTTGCCTTCCTTTGCACAGCTACCTTCTCTTGATCAACCCCAACAATAAAGGTAAGGAAAGGACAAGGATCTGAGCCTGGGCTTGAGACAAGGAGTGGTAGATCTCTAGGTTCACAGAAGCTGTGGAACAGTATGGTCATAGCACCAAGAACCTCCTGGTATACCCACACACCATATCTTTCACTGCATAAAGTTGCTCAAAACCCCTCCAAACTGGTCTTGAATTTCCGGTGATGAGACATCTACAAATTCTCTGGACAACCTGTTCCAATGTCTCAACAACCTTAATGTAAATAATGTCTTCCTTGTATCTAATCTCAGTCTACTCATAGTTTAAAACCACTGCCCCTCGTTCCGTCAATACAGGCCCCAGCACAATTTGTCTTTTAATCTTTCCCATAAGCCTCCTTTATATATTTTAATATTTAATAAGATCTCCCCAGTAAAGATCTGAAGGGAGTAGAGCTGAGGGGTTGAACCAAGCCTATTGACCATGTCTCTTTTTGTACATCCCAGGGTGTGTCTGGATTTCTGGCTTGCAAGCTCACACTGCCAGCTCATATCCAGTCTTTTATCCACCAGTATCCCAAAGTCCTTCCCTGTAGGGCTCATATCAATTAATTCATCACGTGGCATGTATTGATAATGACATTGCCTCAGCTTTCTTCAGGTTAACATATGCTCATGCTCTACCACACATGCTCTTGTAACAGCCCAGAAGCAATCTGTGAGGTAGACAAGTGGCTAGAACACTTATCTCCTCTCTCTCACTTGAACTGTGAGAGAGGTGGAGGGGGTTGAGAGACATCTTCATCATTCTCCTCTCTCGGGCAGAGGTTCAGAAATGGGATATGTCTTCTCCAATGTTGTATTTCTTTCTCATCTTGCGCAGTTGCATTTTTTTCATAGTATGAGTGAATTCCCACAGCCTATGATGCAGGTAACACAGCGACCCTGTGGGTCAGAGTTCTGACAAAGAGGTTCACAGGAAATATTATCTTTTCACAATAATTTAGTCATTTGACACCAGCATGAAGCCTAACTACTGCACTTTGTCCATAACAATCCAATTATCTGCATCTGTTGAACAGAAATTCACAAAATCCTCTCTGACTCCCTGAAACCTACACATGCAGTGGATCCTACTACCTATAAAAAACAACTGTCCTGTCTTTCACGAATTTGATGCTGAAATGAGGAGTAAGAGAAGAAAGAACCACACACACAAATCTAATATTTTGTTTTCAGTTTTGGTGATGGCACGATGAAATACTCAATCATCTGAGGTTTAGGATCTCTCAATCACCCTCTGTTAGCCAATACTTCAGAGACAGCATTTTGTCTAAATAATTCATTGCAACATATTCACTTTCTCCTTCCACATTAGAATGATTTGGATGGAAAAACCTCTGAAGGATTGTTCTCAGAAGTGATTAAGCCTTTTGAAGTAGTTCAGTTATCCAATGCTTCTAACACATCCAAGCAATATTTAGATTTATTCTGTCTTTCACGTCAAGATTATTTTATACATTTTAAAATTCTTTTTATTTTCACTTTCCAATTTAATTTATTCTTTATAATATTTTGATTCCTGGAAAGATTCAATACCTTGAACTCACAAAATGAAAGGCTTCATCAGCAGAACACTACACAATTAGCTTAATTGGTCCTGAGTTTTCCTGTTGAAAGGGCTTTCTAACATACACTTAGTAGCAGTCACATGGTCCCTATTTTCCTTGCATTTACGTTGGGATTTGAATGCTTTCAGAATTTACTGTGTGGAGAAGTACTAGCCTAATTCATCTCAATTAAAGCCTTCATCTGGAAGCAATAATGTAACTTGTCCAAACGTAAATGTTGCAAAAATAGTAGCAAAATTCTTCAGGCTTTTTCACTCAAATATAATGTATAATTTAATAAATTAGTTCAAAATTAATAAAAGTTTCATGACTTGTTGTATATACTTCAATGCTGTGGAGTCAATCTAAAGAGTTAGAAGAAAACAACTGGAATTTTGCTTGAACTCATGTTAGATATGAAAACAGAAAGTTTTGAAAATTTTAACTGTTTCTAGAGAATAAAGCAGTGCATACTCTACCCTCCATTATGTCAAATGCCTGGAGCAATGAAACCTACTAATTAATATTTTTCAATATAACCAAACATCATGTTATTTCTTACTAGAAATAATAATTTGCAAGTTTTCCCATCTTCTTTCCATCTGAGTGTGAGCCAAAGACAAGAACCCAAGACAATATTTTTGGATTAAACTTCTCTGGATGAAGGTTGATTCAGAAAGTTTTTTTATATTTGTTTGCTTGAAAACTGCCTTTTGTATTTGGAGAGAAGGTTACACCTTTTGTTTAATTTCCCTTCAAATTGAGTGCCCATCTGTAGTTTCAATCATTTCCTCTGACTGGAAACTTTGGAATACTTCATATGGATAAATATTTGCGGATGCAAGGCCTACAAGGTCTCTTACTTTCCAAAAACTTCTTCACTCTTCACTTGCTGCAGCTGCATGTCTGGATTCAGAAATACAACCATCACTTCTTCTCATCACACGGCAGTTTCTTTGCTTTTGCTAGTAGTTCCTTCTGCTTCTTTTTTCTTAAACATGTAAAAAGTATGAATATATATATATATACATATATATGATTAAAACGACACATTTTTCATAGTTGTGAGCTTTTTGGCTCAAACATTTCTCACAATTTAAATTTGCAGTTTAAGCAGCCAGTAACAGAGCATTAACATTCTTCTGGTCTGCTGACTTAAGACACCCACATAGAAGTAATCTCCAAAGCTTTCAAGCAGCATAATGTACACACTGGCTGACAAAGCCAGCTTGAAGAAACCACATCTTTGTATGTCTCAGAAAAGAAAGTTTGTCATTTAACAGGCAGGGTAAGCAGGCCCAAGTAGTGTCTGTATCCAGGCTGGTCCTCAGGCACTTATGGTGCACTAACAGCCCTGAACTTCCAAGAGCAGGAAGCAAGGCAGGAGACCAGAGGCTGGTTTATATCATTTAAAATGTATCCACTGATGAGTCTAGCTGTCTGAGTGCTTGTGTTGAATTTAATTTAAACACCAGAGCAATTCATGACCCTTTTCAGGAGATGTGCAGATGCTTTGTTCTATTGCAGCTGGAGCTGTGGGAGATGCTGGGGTAATGTTTTATGCTAAAATTTAGCAACTGTTTTTACTTCCACTATCTCAGTTTGAAGACACTTAATACTGAACATGTCACAGCCCACATTTCCTCTTCATTGCTGTGCAAATTCGCCGTAACATGCTTCTTAGTATCTTTGTACTTTTATTGAGTAAACTGCTAAATTAGCAACAACTAAACCCTTTTGGTGGTTTTTAGTTTGGAATGGAAAGTTAACCACCTAGGAATATCTTGATAACAAGCATGGAAAGCAGGGCCACTTCTTAAAAAAAGTTAGAGATACGTAGCATAGTCCCATTGGCAAAACTGACTTCAGAGCAATATGAATATTCAAAGGGGAGGAGCAAAGGCACTTTTGTATGCAAAGCAATAAAATTTGACTGTGGACATACAAAAAGGCTGTTGATTTCACAGTTATGCACTGTGACAAAAAAAAAAAAAGAAAAAGAAAGAAAGAAGCAAAACAGGACAGTATGTGAATTTTTGTATCCTCTTCATAAAACCTCTTTCCTCCAGTGTTTTCACAGTGAACGGTAATTGTGTTACTGTCTCTCAGTGACACTAGATGGCACTTCAGAGTAGTGATGGGATCAACAAATCTTGTCTAATGTTCTCTTGTTATCTTGCATATCGCATTACACTTGCATCAAATCAATGCTTCCATCAAACAGAAGCATTTTCCCAGCTTTCTTCGAATCTATATGTATGACTGGGAAGCAGATATTACTATCTGTTTTAAAAAGTAACAAACATAAGCAGAAAAACATTGTAACAGAGTCGTTAACTGGTAGGTTAAGAAAAAAAAATTACTGGCCGAATATCTGTTGCCAGACATTGGGTTAAGAAGATAATGAGAAGCAGTTTGTGGAGGGAACTGAAAAAATCTATAGGCCTGGAAATGGCAACAACACAGTGTCAGAGATTTAAAAGCTGATCCTTTCCTGGAAATGAGGTAAGATTTGATGTCCTTTGGACATTGACACTATAGTATATAATGACTGTCCATGTCATTAATGTCTATAAATATTTGAAGAGTGGCTGTCAGGAGGATGGAGCTAGGCTCTTCTCAGTGTCATCTAGTGATAGGACAAGGGGTAATGGTTGTAAGCTGGAACATAGGAGGTTCCACATAAATATCAGAAGTAACTTCTTCACAGTGAGGGTGATGGAGCACTGGAACGGGCTGTCCAGGGCAGTTGCAGAGTCTCCTTCACTGGAGATGTTTAANCCTTTCCCTTTCCCTTTCCCTTCCCTCCCCTTCCCTTCCCTCCCTCCCTCCCTTCAGTGTATATACTGCTGTACAATTTAGGGAGAACCAACAGTGCATTTACCCATCTTTAGCTATCGCCATGCCAAAGTTATTCAGTTTCCAAGTCTTAATAATGAAGTTCTGACTCACTGTGTTATGCTATCAAAACAAAAAAGACAAACACTTTGGAGTTTGCCTGTATTACATTATTCTTTAATATAAATGACATATAAGTTTTACAAATTAGAGAGATTGACCTTGGACTATTAAGAGGCTGCAGAAGATTGTTTGAAGGTGACATTTTTATTGAGTATATGTTTAGCTTTGTAGACTGACAGTAGAAATGTGCAAGTCTACCTTTGATGTGCTTGCTATCCACTGGTATGTGTTGAAGAATCCCAGTTTGCAGAGGGCTTCAACTCACTCTAAGAAGATACTCCTATGAACAATGTTCCAGCAATGTCCAGCTAGGCCTTGCAGTTATTGTGCTTCATATTTGCTATACTTATGACTTTGCTTATAATCTAAATTCCACAAATTCATCACATGAGGAGCCTGCGTATCTCTATTTGACAATTTAAAACATTGTTCAAACAACAAAACCAGAGAAGGATGCAGACCAATGTGCTATGCAGAACAGGTGAACAGTGAACTGCTGTTTTTTTGGCTTAAGTATATACAGAGATTGATACCAATGATGAGACCCTAATTCCATACTCTGCAAGGCAGTCTCACTGGTCATTAAAACTGTTCTTGTGACTAAGGTGACAGGGATTTATTTCCCTCAGATAAATTTAATCGTTGCGCTCCAGACATAGGTTACAGGTTTTGTACTGCAAACTACTCATTATTTTGTTCAATAGGATTATGTTAGGCTAATCCTGGACAGCATTGCTCTAAAAGAATGGCAAACATTAAAGAACTATGTGTACAATATGAATTTATTTCATTTTTTCAAAATAATGATATTAGCAACAACTTTATTTGCCTCTGCTAAATAGATACATTCAGAATTATCTTAGTGTTATAGTGAACTGTTTTAAACCTGCAGGGCTTGAAATAAATTTAAAGGAGGTAACTCTCACCTTCTTAAGTCTCAGAATGATTTGAGAGTCTTTTTGTCCTCTACTATTTTTTTTTCTGTATGTGTGTGGCTATAAAAATAACCTCAATCACTATCTTTTTAATTTTTAATATCATAGCTTGAAAAATATTTACTCCGAATCTCATATACAGTGGAATCTGAAAACCTGTAGCATTCAGCAAACTGAAAAATACCACAGAAAGCATGCTGGAAAAGAAGGCTGAATCAAATCAGTTTAAAGTGCAGCCGGCAATTCTTTTTGCTACTATGCTTGATCTTGTAAATCTGTAATGATTCATTTATTCTACATCAATGGATCATCTCCACTTTAAAGTGAAGTTTGGTATTTGGCATTAATTGTTAGCAACAATTTTTGAACAGGCCTATTACAACAGGTACTTTAGCTGAAATCTCCTCTTTAGACATCTATTTGTAATTTCCAATCTGTACTGCAGAGCGTTCATGGATACATCTGAAAGCAGAGGGCTGGATTTCCCAGTACTGCACAGGGTTGCTGAAGAGACTCACTCCGGAATAGCTAGCCTTTTTGGTGTTGTAGCCAAGAGGGCAAAAATCGTTGATGCCAATCGAAGCAATTTTGTTGTTATGAAGATAGACCACCTGAAAAGCATAATAATACAGAAGTGAGAAATAGAGCTACCATGGCAAATAAGATAAACGATTCAAGGTCAAATACTCATTATTTACTGCTCGATATTTTACAAAGCACAAGTACATCCTTCTTTCCAAACGAATGCTGGAGTCTGCGCACCTTTTGAAATACCCGCGTTACACCAAAGGAGAAACAATTTCTACAGAAAGAGCAGCAACTGTGCAAGGCAACCTAAGAACATTACCATCAGTAGATCACACTGCAACTAAAATAAGACTCAAAGAGGTGGCATATTAACACAGTGATGCAGTTCAGAAGAATGTGTTGTACATAAATAATGTATTTGGTGATAGTCTTTTTTTCTTCCTACCTCTGATGCTTTCACTCTTGTAAGTGCAACTATACCAGACACAGACACCAAGTTATCACTAACAGTGATTTTAAGTAATTGATAAATAGTACTGCGCATCAGAGCCATAATTTCTGATTAATTTTTCCAAGCTAGAAATGGTGATTTACGTGTGGGAGTCTTCATTCTTTGGGAGCTTTCTTTACTGTAAAATCTTAGTTCACATGAAGGCAGATTTTAATGATTTCCGAGTGGGCACATTTCTAGCTCACCAACCACCAGAGCTCAAAAATACTGGAATGCACATTGTGTCTCCTCGCCCTCCTGAAGGCACAGCACTGTGAGAACCAAAGGGAAGCTTCTTGAAGAAGACCGCAAAATGTCACCCAGAATTGGAAAAAAAATTCAACAGAATAAAGTTCTCTGAAAGCATTTTTTGAGTAAAAAAGAGATTCAAACACAAAGACCATCCTATATTTGCTGTGCCACTTCAGACACACAAAGGTAACAAATGCACAGCCCCGAATAGATAAACTTCCTTAGACACATCCACAAGAGAATCAGAGCCAGCCATCCTGTTGTATGCAGCTTTTACAAATCTATTCAGCACCTTACAAAACATACATCATATTCACCTCTTGCACTAATAAACTTTACCTGGATATATTTATGGTCACCCAGTCCACCAGGTACTCTGACAAGCTCGTTGTTGTTCAAATGGAGCTCCCTCAGATGAGGCACATTATTAAGAGAGCCATTTTCAACAGAAGAGATACTGTTGAAGCTGAGACCCAATCTGAGAACAAACAAAAAACAAGCAAAAAATGTTAAACTGCCCACATAGCAGGCTTTCCTGTCTGATGATTTCTCCACACTACTGTTATTAGTAGACTAATTTTTAGAATTATGTGTGATGTACAGCGTCACCATGAAGAATCAATCTAGATGAACATATTTAAAGAAGTTTAACATCTATCCTAATTACCATTACATCAGTTTCTCATAGTACTGCATACTTTCATGAGCTACATGACTAATCCCACAGTAAATACATATTGTTTACCTTTTTATGAACCCGTCTTCCTTTAAAAGCTGAATAAGAGTTCCTTGCATGATTTTAGGAGCACTAGCTGTAACTTTCCCATCAACTACATAAACCAGGTGACCAAAGATGCTAAATGTAAATCTTCACTATATCCTTCTAATATACTTGTGTAGTTAAAGCCATCTTACAGATGAAACAGAAGCTGAGTTGTAAGTAATTGTGTGTTCAGCAGGACACGTAAGTGGATGCACACTTTTCTCAAGCTTTCGTGACAAAATCCTTCTCCTACTTTATGCATCAGCTTCTTGGTTCAGTAGCACAACTGTCCACTGGGAAAATCTGCACCTCTCTGTATATTTCCGTGCTAATAATATTTTGGTATGCAATTACAAAACACACAATTTTATCCAGAAACCCTCATAAGTTACAACGTTCTGTGTCATACAGAATTAGGTGGTGATTCTACAGGAGTTCTCATCAACAGGAGTTACTATAAAGTCTTGGTTGACATACCTAAATATACACTTTCTACATATGCAGGTCTGCAAGACAATGTGCCACACCTTGGAAACAAGTGTGAAAGGAAAGCAGGTCTGACACTGGTACTGGTGTGCTGAAGTGAAAGTAATTGCTTTTACACACAATAGGGATGGGCAAGATCTAATTCCATCCCATCACATGTATATGTAATTAGATATTAGATATCTCTACATCTCATTAGATTAACTAGTATTATACAAGTAGATGTATTACAAATACAATCCCAGTCACCAAAGTCACAAATTAAGTGAGTCGGCATCATTGTGTAAAATACAGGACGATTAACAATGTTAGAAACAAATACTGTCTTCATCTCTTTCATTCTTACCATGGGGGTGAAAAAAAAGGACAAATTTGAAAAAATCACTATTAGTATATTGGCAGGCTGCTTCCTTTCATCTTAGTGAATAGGTAACATTTGGCTAATATTTTAGCTGAACCTGTCACAGCATTCCAAGTCATTGAAGAACATAATCAGAAACCTGTCTAAAACTTGAAGAAATTCTCAGAAAATGTTCACCTTCTTTTCTGTCCACCATCCCTGCTGGCTGATTTTTACTTTCTTTTAACAAACTTCACACTGCTCAATATCATCATTATCCTGGATTTGATGCAACTTCAACTTTATGGAGCTAGATCTTTCCAGTAAGGTTTAATAGGTCATAGAAATGAGGAAACCTCAGTTATGAAGTGTGTTTATCCCATGTGGAGTTCATTTCTGCATGCAACCAGAACGTCTTTGTTCAATTTACGTTCATGAGATTATTTTTTCTCCACTGCAGCACTACATGAAGACTTTTGAAAGACTTAAGAGCAAATTTACAAGGAAACTAACAAAATGAGCAAATATTGACAGCGTACAGGAACTCAAGAATTCATTTCAAGAGAAAATTAACAGAAGACCTACACTGAGCTCTTGCATAAAACAGTTACAATTCAACAGACATTAACAGTGTCAGAAAAATGGCCAGTTTCTCAAAGTCTGACTGTGCTTTAAAGCAGTTAGTGCCCTGTTGAGCATGAGCTGACATGATCCAGGAGGAGAGTAATCTGATGCCATACTTGTGCTCCTGATGACATAGATGTGTAAATAAAAGCTGGTTTTGCTAGCTTGTTTCTGTGACCCGAGGGACATACTGCCCTTTCGATTTATCCCATATGGTGTTCTGGAACTCTCACATAGCTTCCTCCTTTCTTCATCCGTCTGCTCTGTTAAGTCCAATTCACTCCTTTTTCACCAGTCTATAATCTGCCTTACTTTTCAACTTTGCAAAAGAGGATTTCTGACTGTGCTTACATTGCCAACCTAAACACAGGCCAGAGAACAGTTTAAAACTTGGTGCCTGCTCTGAGAAGCTACATATTTCCATGTGATCAGCAGAGCATCTTGTTTCTCTATGAAGTATAGCCACAATAGAAGCACCCCAAGATTAGATATTTTTAGTGGTCCATAAGCACATGTTTATGTCTTAAAAAGGGCTTCCAACAGTATTGTCCATGTGATGTTGCCTGTGGAGTTTTCCAAGTATTAATGTGAAAAAGTAGAAAACTTCTGTCTCCAGGGCAGCTGACACACCTCACACATCTCTACTCCAGTAAATTAAATTACTTTCTATCTGGGAAGTTCTGGTCTTGGAAGTCTTCAATGTCATTTCTATGCAGGATGTTGCATTTTATACACAAAAGCCTCTGCCACAAAAAAATTTCCTGCTTTACAGTCTTCTAACCCATAATTATAGTATTTTAATTTTTCATTAAAATCCTGCAGCAGTCTTTTTTTTGAACATAAAAACAAGTGGAAATATCTTATTTTAAAAGATCTAGAGAGCTGTTCTAAGCTCTACCACCTGGAAATGCCAGTTCTAAATACATGTTAAGCTACTATATACCTCATTGCACCAAACTGCTGTCCAAGCTACTACAAACAGCAAACTTAACTCCTGTTTGCCAGTAATCTTTCTTTCATTTCTGCTTTCTACCTTCGTTACGACAAGCAGAATGATTACATTCCAGGAAGTATATCCAGTAATCTGATTAATAGTCTTCTAGATCAGTTACACTTCTATTTTCATAGGAAAGAGTTAAAGTATCAATAGTATTAAAATACCTTTTAGTAAAGGTCTATTTTACTGTTTTGGCATGTTATCTAATGTGAACTAATTCACAAATAATTTTGTCTGTCTGTACCTACTCTTTGAGAATTCTCCTCACATTTTTCTACAACTAGAGAAACGTATTCAACAAGCTATTCAGAGATTAGTAAGGTACAATCACTCTGCAACAAATTATAGTTTCTCATTAACATTATATGATTCATTTGGCTTTGCCATTGCAGACTAGTTTTTCATAAGAAAGGAAGCACTGTTGCAAGCAGTATTTTTTGGTTCCCATATGCTTTTCCCTTATTTTTCAGAGCAAATTGCACAAGCAATGTGGCGTCCCAAAAAAGATGGAAATACAATGAAAAAGAATGACATCATTCAAACAATCTAATTCCTCCCTTTATCCTTGTTTTTTTTACTCAAAGAAACACTTGTTCTGGGCATACATCACTCATAATTGAAAACAGCTGGAAAGTGCTGGGAAAGTGCTTTGTTCCCTTAAGTCAGGACACAAGTCATTAGAAGCTTTTCCTGTAAGTTATGTACTGCGTCAGTGACGCTTGGGGTGATGTTTTCTGATTGTACGTGTGGTCATTACAATTCAAGCTAATATTCCATGTGAAAAGAAGAACTTAATTCCTACTTTGCCAAGTTGGTGAGTCCAGACAGACTGTCAGCATCAATTTTGCTAATTTTGTTTCCATCAAGGTGAAGTTCAGTAAGAGATGGGGGAAGGCCTGAAAAAGAGAACGGAACCAAAAAACTTCTGAAGAAACTGGATTATTGTTTTCTTTTTAAAGGACTTGTGTAATTCTGAGGCTCTTTTACAGTAACAAAAGGATTTTTAGTACACATGGCCAAGAACAATTCACTGAATGAAACAAGGAACTTTCACAATCTCAGAAAAAGAAAACAGCTAGCAGCAATTTATTTGGCATGAAATAAGACCGTGCTCCTAAAGCCATTATAGAACAGCTAATTCTGAAAATGCAGCTAAAATAGATTCTTCTCAGATATGCATTCCAGCCTGCATGATTGTGTAAATGGGATATGTGTATATATAACAGTGTAAAAGAAAGAGACTACCTTTTAGCCAGACTGTCCATATACATAAGCATGCATGGCTGGCAGCTGGATATTTAACAATACAAGCAGCAGAACGTGAGATTATAGAAAGGATGTGAAATAATTTTAATTATACTTTATATAGGGCACGAAACTGGTTTGCAAAACATTGGAACCAATTTTTTTAACTATTTAAGGTCCCTCAAAGGGACATCCAAAACAAGATAGACATAACAACCAATATTAACTTTCAAGCAGTTTTCAGCTATTTCAAAACAATCTACTGGCTAAGTAGGAATAAATTCAATATATTTTCTTCTGGATTGGAACCATTCTCTTTGTTTTGTTTCAGTAATTTTATTGAAGTTGTTCGTATTTTGTAGCAATTTGCAAGATAGTACTTTTAAAAATAGAAAATACTTCTCCTTTGTACAGGAACAGTATTTTTGTGTTCAAATCCTGGTGGACAACAGGTTAACCATGGCACAGCAATGTGCCCTGGTGGCCAAGAAGGCCAACGGGATCCTGGGATGTATTAGGAGTGTGTCCAGCAGATCGAGAGAGGTTCTTCTCCCCCTCTACTCTGCCCTGGTGAGGCCTCATCTTGAGTACTGTGTTCAGTTTTGGGCCCCCCAGTTTAAGAGGGACAAGGATCTGCTGGAGAGGGTCCAGCGGAGGGCTACGAGGATGATTAGGGGACAGGAGGGCATGGCTTATGAGGAGAGGCTGAGGGACTTGGGGCTTTTTAGTCTGGAGAAGAGAAGACTTAGGGGAGATTTGATCAATGCTTATAAGTATCTGAAGGCTGGCCAGGAGGGGGGGACAGGCTCTTTTCACTTGCTCCCTGTGATAGGACAAGGAGCAATGGGTGTAAGTTGCAGCAGAGGAGGTTCTGCCTCAACACAAGGGGGAACTTCTTTGCTGTGAGAGTCACAGAGCACTGGAACAGACTCCCCAAGGAGGTCGTGGAGTCTCCTTCTCTGGGGACTTTCAAGGCTCGCCTGGATGCGTTCCTCTGTGATCTGTGTTAGATAGTTTTGTCCTGCTCTGGCAGGGGGGTTGGACTTGATGACCTCTTTGGGTCCCTTCCAACCCCTAACATCCTATGATCCTATGATCCTATGAAATCCACAGACTCGTAGACGGCTGAATTTATGCTTTTAGAACTTCAGCTAACTATACATGAGTTTACATCTGTGTGATGAGGATCTGGTTCACCATCCATGGTAGGAGGGTGAAAACATTCATCCATATTATATTTCATCTCTGAGACAAGAAAAGCAAAATAACAGAATGGCTTAATTTTGTAAGTGAAACTCTTGTGAAGTTTCCTACAACAGAAAAACAAACTTTCATAACCAATAGAAGTCAGCTGACCAAAAAGTGAAGTTGTCAACTAATAGATAATCTAAAGACTGACTAAAAAGCTTTCATAATAATGTCTATAAGTCTATATTATAACTGTGCAAATGTCTGAATTATTAATTGAATTTCTTACCTTTTGGGATGCTAGTAATGTTGGTGTCTGCAATACGGATATAGGAAAGCCTCTTCATCCCCTGGAAAGCTCCGTTTTCAATGCCTGAACTCTTGATTGGATTGGTACCCAGTTCTGCCAACAAAACATCATGATGAGCTGTGCTGCACCTATATCCTTCAGATCAAAGCTAATTTGGAGGTACAATTTATTGGAACATTTACTGGCTTTCTCCATGAAATCACTGATCGAACTAAAAACATCTTGAAAAAAAGATTTTGTTATAATTTCTCACGGTCATACCTAAGACAATGACTTGATTCAGTCCATTAAAGACAGCTTTCCTCAACTTGGAGATTTCATTCTCATGAGCCCGTATCTCCTGAAGAGACTTCGGCATGTTTTCTGGGAGTTCCTTCAGGTTGTTCTTGGACAGGTAAAGTCTTTCCAGTTTCTTCAGAGGAGCAAAAGCTAATGGGCTTATTTTGCTGATTTTGTTGTTAACCAGGATCAATGCCTGTGGAGCGATATTGAATATCTCAGTTGATCAACAGGAAAATTATTTCAGGGATTAACCATTTAAAATTATTATTGCTTCGTATTGCAAAGTATTGCTTTGTCTTCTGACGTCTTTTCATGACCAATACATTGAGCTACAGAAGAATATGTGATGCAGTACTAAAATAAATATAATACTTCTGAAATACTGAAAGATAAGACCTACATTATAAATGTGAGTGTTAATTCACTGCTGAATTATATGCAGCTTCTGTTAACATCCATAAACTATACCCAAGGGTAAGTATCTTTCCATTTGAAAGCTGTGAAGAACAAGATACTCACATCAAACTAGCATTTTCAGTTTTATTTACTTTTTTTTTATTCTGAAGGTACATGTACACCATCCTAAACAGTTTTTCTGAGCAGAAAAGACTCTCAGTCTTGTCATACTCTCAGTCCAGCAGTGAGGGATCATGGACCATATTCATAAATGCAGAAGCCTAATCTAGTTCTCATAACAACTGTGATTCACAGACTTGGGGTAAGGAGAGAAAGGCCTCCACAAAAGCTCTGTTACCTGTAACAGCTGGTCTCTGTACACCTCTGAAATTTTAAATTAATGCTAAGTCTCATTGATTAACAAACTGTGACATAAAAAGGGAGAAGAATATTCCATTAGTGTCAGAAGAGTAATGCAGCCAATGGACAAGATTTCAGATATGATGCATGTAAGAATGTATGAAGGTAAGAATGATACATATACGAGAAGGAACTTCTTCACAGTGAGGGTGACAGAGCACTGGAACAGGCTGCCCAGGGAGGTTGTGGGGTCTCCTGGAGATGTTTAAGGCCCATCTGGATGTGTTCCTGTGTGACTTGGTCTAAGTGATCCTGCTGTGTCAGGGGGATTGGACTAGATGATTTTTCGAGGTCCCTTCCAATCCCTAATGAATCTATGATTCAATGATTCTAAGTATGTAGCACTGTAAGCCTTATAATTAAGCCAAATGAAATTTGTTTGCTGTCTAATTATAAGGCTTAAATGTTTGTTTCAGTGAATCAGATAGAATCAGTTATGTAAATGTATCTATAGTGTATATGTAGATGTATTTACTTACATTTATTAGTAGAGAATAGTTATAGAATATCTTCATTCACTAACTCCATTATGCAAGCTTGAGAAACAGAATAAACCAGTTGCTGTTTAATCACAAAACTTTCATATTGTGTATAATATAGTTTACATTCAGTTCACTTTGATATGCTTGTAATGCTTCAGAATTACATTTTCATTTGTCCCTTGAAGGAAAATTGAGCCTTCAAATTATTCCACAGTAAGTTAGGTATTAAAAGAGCGTCAAGAAATCTGTCAACATCTGTGACAGCACCTCTCCATCATGAAATCCGAAATACAAGTGAGAAGATTGTTTAAAACAGTATTTGATGTACGGATTGATGTGGTTTTCTAATGGACTCCTGTTGCTGATCATCCTAAGAAAAAGCAAGCAGTGTGTTCTGAACGTGACTTCACTGAGTACACACAAAGTTGAGCATTATCTGGTTTTAATTTTGATGCTAGCTAGCAATAACACATTTGAAAGAGGAAGCAGAAAAGGTCACTCACAGTTCAGCAGAGTATTTCCCTAACAATAAGCCTCCCCCAGAATAAACACACCGGTCAGTGGGAGCTGTTGCCCCAACTCTATTTTATTTGAGCCTGAGCTATCAAATCTCCATGAGAACATATGGGGTACGCATGGGGTGTGTTTTCCTGAGTTACCATTGCCAGAACTGTGACACAGAAGCCCATGGTGTGGTACAGCTACTTGCACAAAATTTAGGACATGGGAAGCAATTCAGTTATTATGGGGGGTACAGCTTGAGTTAAGTAAGATAAATATATTTCATTGGTTTTATCATAACTGAATGTGCTACAGCTTATTACTCTTAATGTCATTAAATTTTACCTTGATTTCTCTACAATATATGACTATGTCAATGAGTTCAATGAGTTCAGACTCATCAGTACTTGAAATTTTTATCCTGCATCTTGCTTTGTACTGCTTGGTCACTTATTTCTGCTAAGAGTCTGCCTTACCTTTTTTTATCACAGTTGATGTTATTATGTGAAATATTTCTTGGTAGAAGTACATAAGTATGCATTCATATAGGCACTAAAATGTAAATGTTCTCTTAGTAGTTGATGTTAGGAGGACTGTTACAGCTCTTCAGAGCAGAATGGACAGTTCTGAACAAAACCAGAAACCACTTAGGTGTCTAGGGTTAACCTACTCTTCTTTACCAGTGCCCCTCGTGAAACAGTCATGTTTTCTTGAGGAAACACAGAACTGTTGTTTTATTAAAGCATTCAGAAAGTGTCTACTTCAAAAATGCTGGTGTCTGTCAAAGGTATGTTTAAAACTACTGACTTCACGATGGGAATGTATGTCTGATGGTATCAGGTGGGAAGGTACTACAAGCCTACTGTTTTCAACTTTTTTGCAGCAGAACATAATTTTCCACTTACACAGTGACAGCTCTGCAAGTCACTGCTAGTGGTATTTTAAACCTGCATTGTTTCTCCTGTTGTGCAGCTGTAAAGAAGAAAGAAATAAACTCACGTATCAGAATTTGCAAGGGAAGTTTTACTGTCTCCCAGAGCAACAGCATATGATGAGGATCACATGCCAGCACAGCATCTGGCTAGCCATACTCCTGGACTCCTTTCCCACTTCACAATAACTCTATTATATGCAAGACTTAAGAAACTAAATTACTAGCCTTGGAGCAATGCTGTTTACTTTCCTCTGAAAGTGCCCTGTATGGTTTGCCTGTAAGAAAAGTTTAAACAAAACAAAATGAAATTAAAAACTCGGGGGAATTTAGAGGTCAGAGAAAACAGGAACTAGAGGAGAAAACCTAGCGAAAACATCTGCAGGCAGTGCTATTGAGGAAGGGATGTTTGACAAAAACACGCCACATGGACTAAATATCCTGAATAAAGCTCAGATAGCATGATGGGGCATTATACTCAACTTGCTAAAGGACATATAAGGATTATGTACAGAGCACAAGGTACTCAGAAGGAAAAATAAGCGTCAAACTGAAAGTGCTGTGACCCTTGGCCACAGATAGCATTTGTGTTGCTTATCTTTAAAATGAAATATCCTCCCCAAAAAAGTAATTGAAGCATATCACAAATTCACAGTATAAAATGCTGAACACAGAAATGTACTTTATGGGGACTCCACCACCTCCCTGGGCAGCCCTTTCCAATGTCTGATCACCCTTTCCATGAGGAAGTGCTTCCTAGCAACCACCCTAAAACACCTGAAGTGCAGCTTCAGGCCCTGCTCTCTTGTCCTATCACTAGTTGCCTGGGAGAAGAGCCTGAACCCCACCTGTCTACAGATCCCTTTCAGGTAGTTATAGAGAGTGACAAGATCCCCACTGAGTCTCCTCTTCTCCAGGTTAAACAACCTCAGCCTCTCCTCAAGCGACTTTCCCTCTAGTCCCTTCACCATCCTAGTTGCTCTCCTTTGGACCCACTCCAGCACCTCAAAACCTTTCTTGAAGTGAGGGTCCCAGAACGGCACACAGTACTGGAGGTGAGGCTTCACCAGTGACCCGCACAGGGGGACAATTACATTCCTAGTAGTGCTGGCTACACTGTTCCTGATCCAAGTCAGGATGCCATTGGCCTTTCATGCCGCCTGAGCACACTACTGGCTCATGTTCTGACAGTTATCAACCAGTACTCCCAGGCCCCTCTCTGCTAGGCTGCTCTCCAGCCACTCATCCCCCAGTCTGTAGCTGCAGGGGATTATTGTGGCCAAAGTGTAGGACCCTGCACTTGGCCCTGTTAAACCTCATCCCATTGGTCTCTGCCAATTGACCCAGCCTGTATGGATCTCTCTCTGCATCTTCCTCCCCTCCAGCTGATTGACACTTCCCCCCCCAACTTGGTGTCATCCACACATTTACTAAGGGTAGATTCAATCCCCTCATCTAGGTCATCAATAAAAATGTGGAATAGATCCGGGTAAGTACTGATCCCTGGGGGACACCACCAGTCACTGGACACCAACTGGATGCAGCTTCATTCACAACCACTCTTTGTGCCAAGTCATCCAGACAGTTTTCAACTTAGTGGAGAGTGTACCCATCCAAGCCACGGGCTGCCAGCTTTTGCAGGAGGATGCTGTGGGACAATGTGTCAAAGGGTTTGCTGAAGCTTAGGTAGACCACATCCACAGCCTTCCCCTCATCCGCTTGATAAGTCACCCAGTCATAGAACAAGATCAGATTGGTTAGGCAGGGCCTTTCTTTCCTAAATCTATGCTGCCTTTGTCTAGCCCCCTGGTTGCCTCGTACGTGTCACTTGATGGCACTCAGGATGATCTGCTCCATAACCTTGCAGGAACTGAGGTCAGGCTGACAGGCCTATAGTTATTTGGATCCTTCTTCTGTCCCTTCCTGTGGATGGGCACCACATTGGCCAACCTGCAGTCATCGGGGACCTTCTCAGTTATCCAGGACCAGCGATAAATGATAAAGAGTGGATTAGCTAGCTCTTGCACCAACTCCTTAAGCACTCGGAGATGAATCCCATCCAGACCCACAGACTTGTTAGGATCTAAGTAGCACAGCAGGTCATAGAATCATAGAATCATTAGGGATTGGAAGGGACCTCGAAAGATCATCTAGTCCAAACCCCCCAACACAGCAGGATCACCTAGACCAGGGGTCCTCAAACTTTTTAAACAGGGGGTTGGTTCACTGCCCCTCAGACAGTGTCGGGGGCTGGGCTATAGTTTGTGCTGCCTGTTTTGTCCTGCCTGGGAGCTGGAGGGAGAGAGGGAGAGACGGGGGATCCACCCACCTTGCTGATGCCCTCACCCCCCTCCTCAGCCTGGCCGTGCAGTCAGCAGGAAGTCATCTGCGCTTGCTCAGTTTCTGCCCCTCCACCCCCTGACTGTGGGGGGTAAATACCGGCGGGCTGCATTGGAGACCCTGGAGAGCCATATCCGGCCTGTGGGCCAGGTTTTGAGGACCCCTGACCTAGACCAAGTCACATAGGAGCACATCCCTCGCTTCTCCTATTTATGTGGAACCTTCCATGTTCTAGCTTACAACCATTGCCCCTCGTCCTATAACTAGATGACACTGACAAGAGTCTGGCTCCATCCTCCTGAGACACATCCTTCAAATATTTATAGACATTAATGAGGTCACCCCTCAGTCTCCTCCAAGCAAAAGAGACGCAGCTCCCTCAGCCTCTTCTCATAAGGGAGGTGTTCCACATCCTTCATCAGCCCTACACTGGACTCCCTCCAGTAGCTCCACATCCCTCTTGAACTGAAGGACCCACAACTGGACAAAATACTCCAGATGTGGTCTAACCAGGGCAGAGTAGAGGGGGAGAAGGACCCCTCTTGATCTGCTAACAACACCCCTTCTGATTTATCCCAGGATGCTGTTGGCCCTCTTGGCCACAAGAGCACATTGCTCGTTCATAGTCATCCTGCTGGCCACCAGGACCCCCCAGGTCTCTTTCTCATAAACTACTCTCCAACAGGTCAGTCCTCAACCTATAGTGGTACCTGGGGTTGTTCTTGCCCAGATGCAAGACTCTACACTTACCCTTGTTATACTTCATTAAAATGCTCTCTTCACAGCTCTCCAACCTGTCCAGGTCTTGCTGAATAGCAGCACAGTCCGCTGGGGAGTCGGCGACACCACCCAGCTTTGTGTCATCAGAAAACTTGCTGACAGTGCATCCAAGTCATCCAAGTCATTAATCAATAGACTGAGCAGGATTGGTCCCAGCACCGATCCCTGGGGCACTCCACTAGATACAGGCCTCCAACTAGACTCTGTCCCATTGACCACTACTCTTGGACTTCTGCCCTGTAGCCAGTTTACTATCCACCTCACTACCCAAAAATCTAGACCACACTGCCTCAGTTTGTCTGCAAGGATGCTGTGAGAGACTGCATCAAATGCCTTTCTTAAGTCAAGATAGATGATATCCACGGCTCTGCCCTCATCCATCCACCTGGTTACACCCTCATAATAGGCTATCAGGTTGGTCAAGCATGACTTTCCTTTTGTGAAGCCATGCTGACTGTCCCTAATGACCCTCCTTTTCTTCCTTGCCTAGCCCTTCTGAAAAGTTGATACCCATCAGTCGTGGCACTCCAGTTATGGGAGTCATCCCACCAGGTTTCCGTGATGGCTACCGTATCACAGTTTTCCTGCTGTACAACAGCCTCCAGTTCCTCCTGTTTATTGCTCATGCTGCGTTCATTGGTTTATAAACATTTCAGGGCGGGAGCCAAGTACAGAGTTTTCAATGTTGGGGGGTGGTAGACCTTCTGGTTATCTGTGATGACACATTGCCCCACAAGTGTTGGGCTACTACACCCAAGGCCGCTAGCAAGGCCAGTTATCTCCCCTTTCCCTTTCATATCTAGTTTAAAACTCTGTCAATGAGCCCTACTAATTCCTGTCCCAAAATCCTTCTTCCGCTCCGGGACAGGTGTGGTCCACAGCACCCTGCAGGCCAGGCATCTCCTATAGAAGCTTGAGATCGAAAAACCCAAATCCCTGCCTGTAACACCAGTCTCAAAGTCATAAGTTCACTTTTGTACCCATTTTCTATGGTTAAGAGAAAATTTCCACCCTAGTTTTCCTGAGGTAAAGCCTTTTCCCTTTATCATGTACAGCGTGTAACCATTGCACAGTAAACACTGACTGTTATAATATCTCACTGTGGTAATACCTAGAGACCACCTTATCGTGACCAGCGGCTTAAGTGATCCTCAGAAGGAAAACAGACCCAAGGCTTGCTCCAAAGATGGCTTACTTTTTATGGAAACACCTCTGGTATTAGTGCAGTCAAAAAAGAAAACCTTAAAAATCACCGTATGACAAGAATAGATGCTGGCTCTGTTGAAGGTAGTGGGAGTTTTGCCACTTAGCTCCCTCTGGCCTGGTTTGTACATCAAATATTTATTCCCCAAACAAAAAAGAGGATTCACAATTCAGGAAAATTTTGGAACGCTTGCTGGCAGGCTTCTGTCAAAACACTCTCTGAAAAACTGCAGAGAGAGCATGTGGGAATCATGTAGGAACTAGCACAGGGTTGTTCTTCTTGGGGTTAGTAAAACATAAAACTTTTCCTCTGTTTGAAGTTGGAGAACAAGGGAATGTGCTTTCTGGTCCAGTATGCTTATGTGAGAAATATAGTGGGTTGTTCTGAGTGGGTTTCTTCCCTACTCCTGTTCTTTCAAGTCTAGAACAGTTTGAAACAAGAGGCTTGCCAAAATCAGGTGTGAACAGAATCAGATCATCTGAAGAAATCAGATCATCAAATTGCTGTCAGCCACAATACATGGAGATTCATCTGTTTTGCCAGCTGGGGATGGAGATGTTACCTAATGTCAAGTCTTTAACGATGCATGCATCCTTCAGGATTTAAACTGAAGCTGAGCTAATGGAATTTCTTTCATTTCCTGGGTTATGTATTACATTATTACCTTGGTTTTATTACAGTTCTGCTAGGAACAGCAATGCCTTAAGAATTGTGAGCTCAGAAGTCAGGCATCCAAAATAAAAGCAATAATAAATGTCATCCTTTTTGCTTGACTTATGTTTTTAGTTCTTAAGTCCTCCACATAACCTGAACACACAATCCAGCTTTTCTGCCAATTGATCATGAATGAATGAATGTACACTTCAAAAAAATCCAAAGAACATTAAAAAATATAAAGCAGAATTCTACTTTCTTCTCTAATCATGTTACACCAAGAGAAAGAATTCTACAAAATAAGAATTAATTTTAAAATTAATTTAAAAAATCGTAAATATTGGTAAACTTCAAGGAATCAAGAGGCCCTGAATCCAAGCAAGTCTCCAAACTGAATTCGAGATGCTACGGCTCTATGTTTTGCTGCTCTAAAATAATCCTAATCCTTTGGAGTTCTAGAGAATCCTGGCTACTGAGGCAAGAATTCTGGTCATTCATTTTATCACAATTTATATCTTTATTTGTTGCATTCTATGAATTTGTGGGTTTTTTCCACTTGTTTAATATGCTGACTCTCTCCTGAATATAAGGAATTCAAAGCATTTTCTTCTTTTTTTCCCTCATATGAGAAGATCACTACTCTCTTCACATTAAAAATGTTTTGCATGCGTATGGTTTGTTGTACGCGTGTTTTGGTGGAAAGTCGCGCCGTGTGTTAAGCACAATGCAAAGGACAGTCTGAAGAAATGTCTCTAAGGGAGAGTTGTATTTTAAAGATATTAACTTCTTTTTTCTCTCTAATATTTAGTAGAAGCCAACAGGCACATCAAGTGAAGGTATAACTCAGTCCTGTTAGGAATCTCTGCCGATGATCATAGCAGGAATTGAGTTCAGAGGTAGAAATCAGACACATGACTGTTGGGTTTTTTTTACCGTATAAAGGCAGTTACTGAGTCTTTAGTCTATGATTTCAAAGCTTTATATCTACTTAATTTCTCTTTTAGTTATGCCTGTGAAAAGGGAACTGAACCTTTAGTGAGTCATCAGAAAACTATATGCTTTCAATAGTATATTTTCCTCTTTTAGGAGCTTCTCTGTACGCCTAGAAAATGTTCTTACACTGCTCTTCGGTTAGTATGAGCTGTTGTACATCCATACAGAGCCTTCCTTTGATAAAAAAAGGTGCATAAAACTTTTCTAACACAAACTATTATTCCTTCACTTGATTTTACTACAAAGGTTGTCAGAGTTTATTTACCTGTACATTAGTGCTGCTAGTCCCTTAGTATAGATATGACCACAATATTAAGTCTCACATCTAAATCTTTTATCTCTTTTGTGCAGGTCTTCTCTTTTGATAGAAATGCACCTGCTTTCTTAGCACTGTTGTATGCATAACATAGTTCCACCAACTCGAAGAAAGCAACATTCCATTTGATTTCAGGCCAATAGCACATTCCTCTTCCTTTGCCATGCTAACACTGTGCCATTGAAAAGTTCCTGTTGGAAAAGTGTGAAGTCACGATGCCATTGTTTGTGCTGTTCTTACAGTGATCTAATACACAGTAGTTTCTTTTAGCTCTTTTTCTGGGTGCCAGGTGTTGTGCTGGTTTGCTTTGGCTCTGCCACACAGCGAGCAACTCCATGGGCTGTTTTTGTAGATGACGCCTTCACTCTGCATGAGGGCTTACTCATGTAGTATTTTGGATTCTGTATTGTATCCGTTGGGCTAAAGTCCTGCACGGTATCCAGAAGTGCCAGTCTGTCTGGAAAATTCTGACGACTTCATAGAAGTTTTTTTCCTCACCTTTTCAATAGCGCCTTTCTGATCAGTTTGTGACAGGTCTGAAGCATAAGTAAGTTTTTTACATCATAATAGACAATTTTCCAAAACCACAAAACTCAGAACTTGGCTCTAAAAAGTTACTGTGTTCAGATTTTTTCCACATTCTTCCAAGTGCACTGGTGAAAAACCAATCTTTAATTCATAAATTATGTGAAGTCTCGCTGAGTTTTTAATAGTAGAAAATAAACACTTTTTTCTGGACAAATTTAAAACTATAAAAATATCAATTGCACCAAAACAGTTGACGCTACTGCTTCCTGGCATCTTTTATTTGTAGATAAATATTCCCTTACTTGTTTATTTTCTAATTGCTTGCCACGTTTCCACAGCTGCAAATAAACTGAATGTAATGTTATTTTTTTAAAAATAAATCTTTTATATTTGACATTTAAGCAATTGTTCCCTTAAGTGAACATTTCATGCAAGAGGTTAAATGCAGTTGCAATAATTTCAGATTCTGGAAGAACAATGCTAATAATTTATGTAGAAGTTCCTGTATCGGAAGGCTTTGTAAAGTCTAAGAAGTTTAGAAAATTTTGAGCATCAGACTGTCAAGTACAATGTTGACACAGGTCCTGTTTGTGAAGGAATATGATTTAAAACCTTATACAAGGTTTATATGTTTTTATACAGATACATATCACAGACACACCTATCACTTACATCTCCTTAAAACAAAACTTACAATGGAGCTTTTGAGGTATATTTATCTAAAAACAACCTTCCACTTTCACTATGACTCTAAATAACATTTAATTGCAATGTTGGTAATGGTAATTACATCGAGTGATTACACAAGAGAGATGCCTGCTGATAATAAAGATGGTGCCTAGTTACATTGCCATTTATTATTATTTTGGGGAGAGGATGAGAAGATCATTTTTTTTGTTCTTGAGCAGATCCAAGAACACTGGATTATTTTGAAGGTTACTTTTTAAACTTTACAGTGTTGCTGTAATCATTCCACATGATTTCCAAACAGTTCCTAAGCATGTACTTTTGGGAGTAAACCAAAAACTCTCTTCCCTGAAGAGACATCTTTTTAATTCACTCTTAAATGATACCTGATGTAATGAAAGAAGAACAAAATCTCCATAGAGTTAACCTCAATGATATGACATAGATCACAACAGCTTAACTGACAGCCCTAAACTGGTTACCCAGCAGGCCAACATCACTGGGGGCCATGATTTTCATCTGCAACACCATGCACTGAGTAATTTCACACAGTGTCATGAAGGATTGTGTAGCATATAGCTGCATTGGCAAGACTCATCTCTTTTAGAACCTTTTAGATGATCTTCATTGAAAACAGAGGGTTTGTCTCCAAGATGGAGGAAAACCAAAAGAAATAGAATTAGGATGTTGAATCTCTTCAGTAGGCAAGCAGAGGAAGTGAAAACAAAAGAATATGGGAACACAAGTCTACAACCAAAATGTGACACAGAAGCACCTGTGTGTCTCTGATGACTGTAGGATTATCTGTGTAACTAGCTCAAGCACAGACATCCATACTACAACTGGATTCCCAGAACCTCATCATTACTTACTTGTGCACCCTTCCCCACTATGGACAGACTGGCATTGTGCCTATTCCTAGAAAAGTTTTTAAACTTGTTTTCTTGATGTTACATCAAAAAAAATGAGACAGAATATTTGGAATAATTAAGGAGATTAATATTCATAGGATTCTTTCCCCGCAATGTATTACTGGCTAAATGCAGGTTCTTGTTTGAACTGGAGCTTATTTGAGTGATGGCATCACTAATCGATCCTATCATGAATGGATAGATATTGTTAGTTGGCTTCTTGGTTGTGAATGAAAACAATAGAATAGGAAGAGGCTGTGAAGAGCCAGGAAGCATAGCCAAGCAAATTCTACTTGTTAGAATCGAAATGACATAATTCACAGACTAAACTGAGTTTGTTAAAGGCTAGAAAAATAGCATTTTCAAAAATATGTCTGAGTTGGATTATTACTTTCAAAGGCAAACATGTAATAGCCTTTTCCTGATCTGGAAGAAAAGACATATTTCAAAAAAATGAAGGCAAGGCTATGAGGTACGAATTTTGAGATGTTGCTGAATAGTATAGGAATATGGGAGGAGAACCTCAGACAGAAAAACAAAAATTTGGAAACAGAGAAAGGCAGCTGTCTGATGGAAACTTGGAAAAGAAGAGGTGAACCAGAAAAAAAGGGCAGTCACAGAAACCAGAAAAGGAAAATATTTCAGCAAAGAGGAAAACAGACAGCAGTGTTGGAAAGAAATGGCAGGTAAATGAGAAACATAGAATGGCTTAGGTTGGAAGGGACCTTGGAGATCATCTAATTCCTCTGCCATGAGCAGGGACACAACTCACTAGACCAGAGTGCTCAGAGCCACATCCAGCCTAGCCTTGAACATTTCCAGGGAAGAGCCAGCCAAAACCTTCCTGGGCAACATGTTCCAGTACCTCACCATCCTCATAGTGAGAAATTCTTTCCTAAGATCTAATTTAAACTTACTTTCTTCTAGTTTGAAACCATTCCCCCTTGTCTTCTCACTAGATACCCTCATAAAAAGTCCCTCCTCAGCTTTCCTTTAGGCTCTTTTCAGTTACTGGAAGGCTGCTAGGTCCTTAAGGGTTCCCTCGCAATGTTCTCTTCTCCAGGCTGAACAGTCCCAATTCCCCCAGCCTGTCCTCATTGAAGAGGTTCAACCTCCAGCCCTCTGATCATCCTTGCAGTCTTCCTCTGGACTTGCTCCAATACTTCCATGTTCTTCACATAATGAGGATTCCGGGACTGATGCAGGTGAAGTCGCACAAGAACAGAGGTAGAGAATCACCTCCTTGACCTGCTGGTAACACTCCTTTGATACAGCCTAGGATACGGTTGGTCTTCTGAGCTGCACTCACACATTGTTGGTTTCTGTTGAGCTTCCTGTCTACCAATACTCCCAAGTCCTTCTCCTTGGGGCTACTCTCAATCCATACATCACTCAGCATGCATTTGTGCTTGGGATTACCCCAACCCAGATGGGGTACACTTGGACTTGTTGAACTTAATGCAGTTTGCACGAGCCCAGTTCTCAAGCCTGCCCAGGTCCCTCTGGATGGCCATCCTTCCCCCCAGCTTGAGCACACCACACAACTTGGTGACATCATCCAACCTGCTGAGGGTGCATTCAGTGCCACTGCCCCTAAGTGGAGGTTTGCTAGCAGAAGGTTATTGCAAAAACACCATTTCATAGTAGTGCAGGAGCAGTGATTTGAAAAGATTCTTGAACTAAAACTTGTACAGAGAAACTGCTGACAAACATGGAATATACATAAATCTCTGAGCTCAGAGGTGGGAGGGGAAGGGATAGAATAACAAGTGAGTGAGCTGTTAAGGTTGAGACAGATCTGATTTTTAAATGTAAGTGTGCAAGTCACTGTGCCAAAAGGAACAAGCACATAAATACATAGGAGATAGAGCTGTGATGGTGATCAGGAGACTGAACTGACAGGAGGCAGGTATGAAGAGTTCAAAAGAGATGAGAAAATTCTGTGGATGTGAGAAAAGAGTTTGCAGGAGAGGAATGGGAGAGGAAATAAATAGGCTGAACTGGTGGGGGAAGATCACAGAACATTTCATCAGTTTTCCTTAAAAACCTGAATACTAGTCCAAAACCACATTTTCTGACCTTCTTTCTTTTTTTGGCAAATGCTAGTTCATTTATTCACTTACATGAAGATTCTTCAAGTTCTTGAAATCTCCATCTTTAATTTCAGTGATTTTGTTGTTCTGTAAGTCCAGCAGGGTTGTATCGGGAGGAAGGTCTTTTGGCACTCTTTCCAGACCTAGGGACAGTGAAGGAACAAATAAACCTTAAATAGGGGTCAGTACTTTCCTTAGCAGCATTTACCTTTAAGTAAACACTGTTTCTATAACTCATTTCCTGAAGAAGCTTATGAAGACTTACCTGAAAGTAATCAGTCAAAGGGAGTTTTATTTTGCTATGTCAAATCAAAATGTGTTTACTCAAAATTCCATTATGCCCTTCTCTGAGAACGTATAGAACTTATATCCAAGGATTGTGTTTGGGAAAATTATTTTAAAAAAAAATCTTTCCATGAATTGTGTGAATAAAAATTGCCTTCAGAAAGACGTATGGTATTTATTAATTTCACTGTGTCTTAGCTTTTGTGGACAGAGAACATTTCCTGCCATTTAAAAGGTAGTAGGCTTTTCTGAAAGAAGTACGATAATTAATTATAATCATTTCCAGAAAAAATACTGTTTGTTTGACAGTTACCAAATAACTTGCAGTAAAGTTCACCTTAAAAAAAACCCACAACACACTAATCCACCTCCCCCATTTTCTTTCATCCGAAACTATATCCAAGTTTTCTGGAGAACAAATCTCTTGGTTTCACTACAACTGCCAAAAGAACATCAGCCAGTTTAAATTAAAGACTCTCTCTGGGACTATTTTCTGAATAGCTGATATGTAAGTCTGATGAAGTCATGGAAATGAAATTATTTAGTGTTAAATAACGCTTGCTTTACCCAGCTTTCCTTTCAAACTGTGACTTGGAAAAGAACAAATTTTTTATAGTCATTGTGATTTACCACAAAATTTAAATGTTCTTTCCCAACTACTCTTTTTTTTTTCTTTTATAACAGAACGTGAACGGTAAACAAACGATTGCTGGACAAATGTATAGACACTAACAAAGTTTCTATATGGGCATCTGACAGAAGTGGCCTTCTCTGTGTAGAGCAGTCTTTCTACCAGTGGCGTTTTCAACAAATATATCTGAAGCCATATTTAAAATTTCCTGGGAAAGGTGTGTGCAAGTTATTGCCAGTATGTCTCCCGAGTATCGTGACATGAAAGACATATACCTACATATATAGAATCTTTTTAAACCTATGTATTTTAGTCTCAAACATGTTATTGCAAACACAGCGGGATACACTTGCCCAGAGATAAGATGTGCTTTGCCCTCAAAGGTTGGAGATACTAAAAGGGTGATGGGCACAGTCCTAAGTAACCTGATCCATGTGACCCTGCTTTACCAGGGCAGTGAACCAGACAATCTCCAGAGCTAACCTCCAAACTCAAGAATTCTGTGATGTTCAATATTCAGCACAAATATGTTTTCACACCTGGAATATAGTTTTCTCTGTAAAATCCACTGTTAAGAAAAGGTCCTTTTCTTTCAATTAATTTTAGAATATGTATATATAAAAATACATGAAAATATCTGTAAAGTTAAAAACTATGCTTAACTCTGATTTGGAAAACAAACCATGGCAAATCATGACAATAAGTGTATGTCTGGTACTATGTTTTATCCTTTTAACCCACACAAAGAGGACTCTTCTGTAGTTGCTACTACAAAACTTTACCATCTCTGGAGACGCCACAGCGACGTGCACTGGGTGTTTTTACTACAATTAGTTATGTACTAGGTCTTTAGACATATTCTTTAAAATATCTGCATGCAGCTGAGGCCTCCAATTAATCTTTAGGTGCCTGCTCTGAATCTTCCAGTGTTGAGCATCTCACAAGTTCCACTGGTATCAATTAGTGCTGTTCAGTGCTTAGGAAATACTGGAAACAAGATTGTTCTTCTTACTTATCTATATGCAGTAGACCTAAACTTTTGATAAGCGTTTGCTTCTTTCAATCTTACTTTTTACTTGGTAATATTAACCTGTATAGCACATACTCTGTCATCCTACCCTTACAAGTTTGCTTTCTGAATTTAAAAAACTTCCTAGCCACACTTTCAAATTGATTTCCCTAACCGTAAGTTCTATAACATTAGCCAAACTATTTTAAAGACTTGAATTAAAACTGAGTACAATACACAGAATCACAGAACATTAGGGATTGGAAGGGACCTTGCCTGAGTTTCCACCACACCAGCATCCAAAAGTTTTAACAAACTCAATCATCCAGCCTGGGATGAATTAGTAAAAGCTTCTGCTGTGCATAAAACTACAAGAGCCAAAGCTCACACCTCATCCTGTTTATCTTACTGATATTCAGTGCATGAACGTATGATACAGATCAAGATCCTTCCTATTACTTAAAAAAAAACCAACCAACTTTCTTTATTCAGGCGTGGACTTCATTTTTACTGAAGGCAGTTGCAAAACCCTCATTACTTTCTGAAGTTTAGGACTGGGCTTCCAAAAACATAAAAATGTCATACTGAATAATTTGCATGTTGGTTATCTTTGGACAGTTTCAGTCCCCAGCAGACAGGAATTATGTCAGCAGCTAAAAATTCTTTTCCCCAAATCACTATATTTCCAAGATCACAATTTTGTTCTAAGAAGGTCTTAAAGTCTAGTAACTTTTATAGTGTCTTTCACATAAATTTTTTAAAAAAATAATTATTTGCACTCAGAGTAATATTTCTATGTTGTGGTTATATTTCTATGTCGTTGGTATATTTATCTTAGTAGACTGCTATCTGTGTATAAGTGCTTATGACTGGATCAGGGCACATGAGAGAGCTATGCAGCTGTCCTTCACGTGATATCCTTGGAACATATTTTTTAAGAACAATTGGATTGGCACTGAAGGGATAATTTGGCAGGTGCTAAACTTCAAACTAAAGTTCCAGTTGTACAGGTACAGATTATTTTCAGAATTTTTTTTTCCCTTGACCTTTCTGAATTTTGAAGAGTAAATCATACAGGATGCACCCCAGGTGCTAGAGAGATACTTCATTATTATTAAGCAGTTTAGTATATCAGCTAGATGAAAGCTACATGAACTGGAGATCTCCAGTGGTGGAAGAGCTTATAAATGGCTGGATCAGAACACAGTCTTGTAAAATCAACTGCTAAGTAATTCATGACTACACTGTTCTTGAGGTGTGGACTGAATCAAAATGTTTCACTACTTGTTGCATCTACACTGGCTTCAAGAGCTGTGTGCTTCAGCTTGCAGTCAGGTTTCTATACAGGTAGATGCATCTACAGGTAGGTACCTACATGGACATATAGAAAAAGCATTAATACTGTGCAAACTAGTCCCTGTGCTGGAGATTTGCTGCCTGGAGAGCATATCTCCAAACTTTTCTGATCAGCACAGGTCAATAGAGAGTCTGTCCTGATGAATGGAGGAGTCTGAACTAACATGACAGAACTGGAAAGAAATTGTGAAAATTGTGATCCCGCTAGAAGCAGAAATGTCTCTTGGCTTCTGGGATAGAATTGCTATTTCCCAGGAGGAAATTTTGATCCCTTTCTCTGGGAGACCAAGATGTTTAGAGGGAAACTGTGGGCTATCCTTACTACTTGTCTCTGAGGAACAAAAGTGATACCCATGTGTGTTTCTGTAGCTACACTGTACAGCATGACTGCATGTCCACCTCCAAAAGCCTTTAAATGAAATGTCTGCAATGCAAACAGCAAGGAGAACTGGTGCTGGAAAATGACAACTGAATCAATTCTCAATCAAGAAGAGTTTACTTTCCTGTTCTTGGCTGTGATTTTTTATATATATTCAGTCTTGTATCTTAAAAAGATTTATGCAAATCTCTTACAGAATTCTGAGTTTTGATGTCAATAATCAGCACCACACTGTTTGGTGTTCTGATTCCTGTAGTATTTCAGACCTCTGGTTCCTTAGATTATGGGCTGCCCAGGGAGGTTGTGGAATCTCCTTCTGTGGAGACGCTTAAAACCTGCCTGGATATGTGTCACTTGGTCTGGGTGATCCTGCTCTGGAAGAGGGATTGGACTAGATGATCTTTCCAGGTCCCTTCCAATCCCTAATGTTCTATGATTCTGGGAAAATTAAGATTCTTCTGCCTTTATCCATGTCTGTTAAACTGAAGATACATATGCCTTTATTTTTGTTGAATAAAATGAAGCCAATTATTATTTAAGTTGGTAAGTACATATTTTAAAATTCTATTTAATCACAAATAAGTAAAATAATTATTCCAAAATTCATCTTTAGACTGAAATTAAGACCCTAAAATTTCTGGAAACAAAAAGGACTTAGTAAACCCATTTATGTATCCTTAGTCAAAAAGACCATTTCAATTTGCACTAAAATATTGCTTTGGCAAAAATCTTTACTTCCTTGTAGAAGATGAAGAGTAATCAGTTCCTGTAGCACAGGTCAGACCTGTACTTTTCTCTGCACATATGTATAAGTAGAAACGTTCTTCTATTCAACGTTATCAACCTGCAGCACTCAAGTATTCCCACCAGTGTATATGTACATGTGTAAAATGCATGCCTATGAAAACATGTAAAGAACACAATATGCCATCGACCTACAAAATGGGAGAAAAACTGTGTAAGCAGTCCTTTTGTTAGCCAGCATCAGCTGATTTTTTTTTTTATGCCTGGAGGAAATTTTCCCAACTTTTTCTTACACTCATTGCTACACCACATTTTTGAAATAACAACCACAGTCAAATGTTATTAATCAAAATCCAGCAGAACTGGATCATCAATGGATATTTCATTCAGACAACAATGACCCACCATGACTTTTGGAATCACTGAAAGTAACCTTGAAGATACTGGGGAGACGTTTAGAGGACCAGCAATCCTTCCTTAGTGGAAGGATGGACAAAAAGAAACCAGAAATCAGCAGAGATCAGGCTTGTCTTTGTGGGACCCTGTTTTTGTGAGGTGTAGATTTTTCTCATCGTTTCTTAACCAGCTTACAGTGTCCTGCTGTTTAGCTGTGGTTTCCTCACCTCCTGGAGAAGACTGAAAGCTGATGGATGTGAAGATTTTATGAGATTAGAAAGTAGGCTGGGAAAAGCTGAAGCTGGTGTAATTCAGCCATTGTCCTGTCTCTGAGAGAATAGCAATCAGTGGCTAGCCATCTCCTGTGGAGCACCGCACCAGCCCAGCTAGCATATGCTGTCTTGTAGCCAGGCAAACAGGTGTAGGAGATGTTGCAAGGATTTGGGAAGAGGACTAGGTGAAGTTAAAGGTTTTGCTGTACGATATGGGATTTATTAATTTTGCAGCTGAGGAAATAACCTACTTAGCTACAGCAGCTTTGATCAAGAAGCTGTGGTATTGTTTAACCCACAAAAGGAGAAGGGTAGCTTTTGAACCCTCTGTATTGTAAAGTTATTTCAGTCCACTGCTTCAGTTTCTCAGAAGCAACAGCCACAGGTTAGTCTGCAGCTTGGCATGGAGCCACGTTTCTGCTGAAGCCATACAAATATGCAGAAAAGGAATGCAAGATTTATGGGGCCAGCAAAGGAAACAAAACAAATGGGAGTCTGGGTCTGTGGTCCAGAGATGAGGACACTTCCCTGAGAATTACATCCTTGCAACACTGAGACCACATAATGAAAACAACAAATATGTGGACAGTGACAGTTATAAACAACTTTGACAACGCCACTGAGCTTGTGGTTTGATTGTTTTTCCTTTGTTTGTTTAGGGTATTTTTGGATTCTTGCCTTCCACCTATCCATTTCACAGCAAGCATGGAGGAGTCTTACTTTTCTGAATAAACCTTCCATTCCCCAGCCGGAGAGAACAGGCCAAAAGAAAAACATCTGAATGCCGTAGCTCATTTACATGTGTTATTACATTGCGACACTCGCAATTGTTGTTATCACAGGGTTCTTTTCTTTTCAGACTCCTTCAGTTTTCACAAACAGCTGCGTCCAGCTGAGGAATTTGGGCTGAGCTACATGTAATTCCCAACAGTGATCATCAACAACGTCTGTCCCGACGGAGGCGGCCTCTCCAGCAGCTGCCTGTGCCGTCTGTGCATGCTGCTATGTGCTCTCCCCTGCTCCAGCTCTGCCTCATCTAACTGACAGCCAGCAGCTCTCCCGGGGGTTAATGCCCTTGGTAAGGCCCTGAGTAGACTCTGGGGCGAATGAGGCAAATGGCGAGTTTACAAGGTCAGGACACTGAGTCACAGAAAGTAAAGAACTCAAGGACTGCTTTCTGGAAGGATGGCAAGGACCTTAATGCAGCTTTGAATGGTTTGGCTTAGGAAAGTTGACTGGTGCTTTCCCAGCATATGTGCTGCAGTATTTACTGGAAATATGTTCTCTATTGTGTGGGATTTGCAAATATGAATAATTTCATGCATCCTGCCATCCATAAAACAAGAAGCAATTGTCTTTCTTTACAGAGAAGTATCCACAGCCTCTTCTCTCTCCCACTTTCAAAGCATTAGTTGGTTTTCCACCTTCTCTTGTCTGCTATGAAGCCAGCAATAAAACTTTTTTCTTGGTGAAGAAAAGACCAGCATCCATTGGAATACACGAGACTCTTAAAATGCATCTTCTTAATTCTGGTTCACATCCGTTTTTCAGGTTTTTTTCCCTGCTTTCCATTATATAAGGCTCTTACTGCATTGAGAATCTTGCTAGACTTATTATTATTTTTGTAAACCTCTGATCCTTCCCACAGGAAAGAAGAAAATTACCTCCATCCTTCACTGAAGTGGCCTCTCACAAAGATAGACCTGATGTGTTCCTACACTAGGGGCTTGTTTTCCAAACACTCACAACGCTGCTTCCCAGATGAAGTGAGGAACAAGGAAACAGAAAAAGAATCGCGCGTTATGATCAAATGCCTAGTTCTCCATGATGACGGCGGCACCGACACTTACAGAGTCTCTAGCAAAGGTTTAAAAATTAGTGCATTGCTTTAAATTCTCTTTCCATTTCTGCTCACTCTGTGCAGTGAACACGTTTCAAAGTAGAACAGGTGTTGCAAGGTACACGTGTTAATGAATTATTTTTTAGTGATAGTCACATTTTTGGTACAGATAGATTCAGCCTCCTGGCTCCAGAAGTTAATCCCTAAGAATCATGATATATCTTTGATAATAAAAGTCAAGCAACAGCTATTTCTGTGTTCTGTCTAATTGAGTTCTAATTTCAAAGATCTGAGGCCTGAAAAGTATATACCTTCTCAAGAAGCATGGAAGTATTGTAGGAAGGCAGAAAAAAACCACTGAAATTATCATGATTCTTCAGGGATTAAGCTCTTAATTACACAAAACTTAAATATTATGAGTTGTCTGAATCCCTAGACTGGCAGCTTTACCTTTCCCACAGTCATGGTTATGGACATGAAACATCCCATCAGAGATCAGCAACAGTCCCATCTGATTCATACCACCTACCAGCACCACATGCGTGATGGTTTTAGTCATAGTGGACACAATGCAGATGCAATATCTAAGAATACTCATGCATTAAGGTGAAACATTTAACTCTTATAAAAGTATTTTACAAGAGTCAGAAAAACAGCATTTCAGTAACTTGGAAAAGTGAGCATTATCTAACAAATTTCATTTTGAATGATCCTTTGGATCAATATAATGTTTGCCTGGTTTGCAGTAAGCAACAGATGGCAGTTTAAGGATGGCTCCCTCAATCTTTAGTTTGGGATTTACTAGAATTAGCACTAACACAATGTAGTAGCCACAGAGAGTCATTTGGGGGGAGGGGGTGATCTCTGGTTTCAAGTAAACTTCCCCCTTCCTGTTCTGACCACATGGCCATTGCGCAGCCCTAGCTTTATTATGACCTGAGGGCAGATATATGTTCCTAGTTATTTAGGGTCCTTCTAACCATAACGTAGCCATTTTTATAAACACGGGATTGTTTTCCATCTACTTTCATGCAAGCAAACAATGGAAGGAGCTGCTGCGACTGTGTCTGGACACACTGAATAATACTGAAACAAACATAGCAGGAGAATTTCCTGACTGAATCGAAGAGTCCGCAGACCTGCTAGTTCCCTCATTCTACTGGATAATGTTGAATGTGTCCTTGTAACAATTAGATATTTTTGATTTGGTACTTGTTTATTTTTGAAGCCATTCAGCGATGGGCCTTCCTCAGGTCAGCTGTCATTGTAACAGTCACCTCCAGCACAAAGGAGGCCAGCTCTCTGCTGCACAGTTAAAGAATAGAGACAATATATTTTGCCCCCTAGCCCTAAAATCAGGAAGATTTCATTCAGTTCTTAAGTTTCTTCTTCCTTTTTCTTTTCCTGAAGCTAAGATTTTCTATACATCTCCTTAGTTAATAATTTCTATTATACCTTCCATTTAAAAAGCAAAGATTTCCTTTTCATGTTCATAGTATCACTTCTTTTTTTTTTTTGTTTCTGGGATGCTGCTACCATACAAACCTTATTAGCACTGTTTGCTTTTACTTTTCTATACCTTCCAGTGATAATGAATCAGTGCAAGTTACAACATCTGAAGCTGCAGAAATTAAAGGTAAAGCCCTAATTGAACTTACAGAAATAACTGCCATCAGCCGATTGATAACATAGTCCTGTCCAGCTAACACACTAATTTCTTTGTTCCTACGCTTCTTGGGTGTTCTTCGAAGAATTTGGTTATTGCACCACTACAAACAGTTCCAAGTCACCCTAAAATATGAATCCATTGGGAACCTGTCTAATTTCTTAGGTCCACACTGGAGCAGTAGAAGGGAAAATGTGTTCTCCATCACAGAAACGGAGGTTAATCATTGTCTTTCACATTTTAGGTGGTGCAGCAGGTGCAGGGAGCAGCAGGCGCTGGGATGAACTATAGTTTATTGTTTTAAATCTATTGACCTGGTGTTGAAGCACTAGACTATAGTCCCATTTTCATTTGCATATGTTTTAAACACTGCATCATTTCTATATATATTTATATATAGAATCTATATAGATCTATAAATAATTTGTTGATTTGCAATTGAATTCTCCCAAGTAACTATTAATAGGACACAAGGAAATGGCCTAATCATATTCTTTTGGCCCACATATTTTAATCATGTGACAGATCCATGATATGGATAAAGCAAAATATAGGCCAGTGAGCCCAAAGTTGATAAAGAGGGTAAACATTCAAATGTGGGTTAAAGAGAGGTGTTTTGGAAAACTTTTTGAAACTAGAACCTTTTCCAAATAACATTGGTGGCTTCACATAGGTCCCAAATTGCTAGGTCTCTTTGCTATCAGCAACAGGTTCTCAATGTGCCTTAGGAAGAAGCCTTTGGACCCTTTAGCCCTTTGTAAGCCTTGGCTGGGAACCCTTTGCAGTTGAATAGAAGAGATACTAAGTTGTGATGCCATGGCTATTTTAAAAATAGTATGTGTCTTACCAATTAATACTCCCAATAAAGGTGTTAAGAATGTAATACACATAGTATAGATGTCAATAACATTAGTATGTGCCACCAGTGATTATTTAGTAAGTCACCTGCCATGACTTCTAATAGTTCACTTGCATTTTACTAGCTTTCTATTAGCTATTTATTTGTGCACTGGAACATTTTAGAAATGAACCCCTGTCATAGTGCAACCCTGAAAAGATTCTGTTGTCTTGGGTTTGGCAGACAGGATTTCCATGCCTGTCACTGTGCTTTCTTAAATTGCATTTCTTAGTCTGAGGCAAGAAAATAAACCTTAAAAAAAGAAAGTGGAAAGCACACAGAGTTGGTAAATGTTAACTTGGAGTAAGCATCTAATAAGGAAGTGATATATTTAGAGTGGATTAATTTTCACCTAGAATAATATTTATCATCTGGGAGAGGAACACCAGCAATTCAGACATCAAGGTCTGTCTTTTACAGTTATACTGGCAAAAACCAATAAATTTTCTTATTGTAAAGCAGTCTATATCCAGGCCATTCTCTTTTTTTAACAAACTTTAAAGACTGTTTTCTAATTATTGGGGTATTGGTTTAATTTTTTCAGGATGTACTGAGAACAAGCCCTTTAATTCACACTTTCTTTAACTTTCCAGGCATCCCAAAATACTGTACTTAAGCAGAGTATACGCAGAGATTTTACTGATCCAAGGCAAATTTTTTACATGACAATGCTGGTAACCTGATCCTGTTTTTAGGATCACACACAGCTTCACTAACCTGAAAATAAATTGCATAGCCTTGAGTGGTTACTGAGGCCTTGTTCTGGGTGACTTCATAAAGACCATTCAATCTCATCTCCAAACTGCTGGAGTATCACAATTCACCCAACTAGCAGGTAGAAAGCCTGATGACTTATGTTTGATTATAGCATCAGTTATATTTGGCCAAAGAATGTTGTCCTAAGAGAATGATATCCAGTCTTTGATTTTAAGGCCATGGTGTTGTGATGCAGAAGCTATGCCTAGTTTAAGTGCTGCTGGAGGGAGTCCAGCCTAGAGCATCAAGGATGATGAAGGAATTGGAACAGCTCTCTTATGAGGAAGGGCTGAGGGAGCTGGGTTTCTTTAGCTGGGAGGAGACTGAGGGGTGACCTCATTAATGTCTATAAATATGTGAAGGGTGGGTGTCAGGAGGATGGAGCTGGGCTCTTCTCAATGTCATCTAGTGATAGGACAAGGGGAAATGGGTGTGAGCTGGAACGCAGGAGGTTCCATATAAATATGAGAAGGAACTTCTTCCCAGTGAGGGTGACAGAGCACTGGAACAGATTGCCCAGGGGGGTTGTGGAGTCTCCTTCACTGGAGACATTTAAAACTCTCCTGGATGTGTTCCTGTGCACCTTGGTCTTGGTGATCCTGCTGTCAGGGGGACTGGACTAGATGATCTTTTGAGGTGCCTTCCAATCCCTAATGTTCTGTGTTTCTGTGAAGTGACAATGCATTTTCCCAGATTTCATGGCTTTATTTTTATTGATAATATTTTTGTTAAATGATCCGGTTCCATTTGTAAATTTTTGTCTACTTAAAGATTCATGCTTTCTCTTATTACATCTTTGGAGATTTCCAATGTAAGGAATGTAAGGTTTTAAGCTAAACATTTAGCTTTAAAAATTATGTTTTTGAAAAAATAGTTAAAATTCTGTCAGGGATTGTAAAGCTAAGTACACATTGGTAAGTAATCCTATCTGTTTTCTTGAGCTCGTAAAATGAGACTGATCACCAATGGGTTACATATTATTTTTCTTTTAAAATACTTTATATTGACAGTAGAATTTCAAATCAAGGTATATCCCAAAGGAAATATTTTCTTTTATAATGAGAAGTGAGGTTCACAAATGAAGTCATGATCTGAAAATGGGTGTTCAGATGTTTCTGAAAGATTTTATACAGTGGGATAATAATCTTTTGTCAACAAATAAATCAGCTGTTGTCATGTTATTATGGTTCAGCTGTTGAAGAGTCATATATTAACACAGTTTGGACACTCTGTGTGTTCAGAAATACTGCCTCATATTACCAGACCTCTGATTTACATACCTGTGAAATTTTCACCACTGATCTCAAAGTGCTTTTCAAACACACATTCTAACACCCATTCTGAGACTTGATATACCCCTCTTTACAGCTGGAGAAATGCCTCATTTCCAAGATATGAGTAAAATTCCTATCTGAGCTGTAATACTGCTTAAACTTCGATTACTGACTTCCATCTCTCACACACCTTTTGGAGACCACAAAACATCTATGAAAGTTCATGGCATATAAGCTGGAGAGACCCTCTGTGTCTGTGAAGTCTCCAAGAAAGATGAACTCACTGCATCCTGCAGGACACAGACACCGCTCGAGTCTTAAGTGGTTGCCAGACTTATCTGAAGGTGAAATAAAGTTCTGACTGCCACCTCCAACAGCTCGTACAAAGCATTCCGCATCCCCTGTAGGGCTGAGTAATCACACACGTGTCCTCCTGCCTACCAGAGCACTCTGGGAGAAACTTTTTCTTGAGACTCCCTTTGGGAGGATGATACATTAAATGGAACGGTTAATCTTTGTTAGGGCTTTTAAGGATCACATTTGCCTGGTCAACTTACCACATATCTTCCCTGTATTTATTATAAAGCACGAACAGCTGCCTCTGACCAACTGTATCAGCTACTCTCCACTCGCATTATGTATTAATAAGGAAGATGTTTGTGTCTTCTATGCAAGGTGTGGGTATAGCACAGTAATGCCTTATATTGAAGCATGATAAAAAATGGACCCTGTGGATCCCTTGTAGCAACAGGAGGCAGACTCAGAAAAGGCAGCACTTTTATAAATATGTGGCAGTGGTCCTCCTTGGTAGGATCCTAGAGCCTGCTGCACAAAGGTAATACATCTCATATCAGATGGGCACATAAGGCTCTGCTTTTGATCTATCAGTGACTGCAGCTCAGACAGAATTCTTTTTTGGGGTGTGAGAAGACTGTGTTAATCTTCCTGCTAACTCAGCTCTTGGCTTGGAGGCAAAATAAATTAGTTCAGAGGTATGTGCTTAGGAAGATGTGACTAGAGCCTAAAAGTACAGGAATGCACAAATTCAGCTGACAGGAGTGTAACTGGAATACTGGGCTTGTTTTTTTCACTGTTTTTTATTGAATTTGGATCTTTTAGTATTTTTACTATTTTTATTTCCATCCAGGTCTCTTGATGGCAAAACCACTGGGCCCTGGATGTGATAGTTCCCCTGTACTTTATTCACATAACTCCATGTAAGACAGTGGGGTTTTTCCTTACAAAGAAAGATTTTACAAATATCAAACGCCCTTTCTGGATCAAAAAGAAGAAGGCTAGGAAGTGGAGACTTCTTCATTAGTAGCGCATGTCAGGGTGCTCCAGCTGCCTTGCTGTGACATGCCCTCTGCACCTAGGGTCTCTTGGCTGCAAAGATCTCTCCACCCCCTGGCCCATGCCAGAGAGTGAGTGGAAGAAAGGATCCTGATCCAATTTTCAACTTTCCATTATGAGATTTAATTTAGTAAAATCTTAATATATCCTTAGGATATATTAAGGAGACATTTTGTTATTGCCTGCATGTTTTCTTCAGCTAGTGCTCATGGGACTAGATGACTAAGTTTGATAATTTTGGGGAGGGAGGTAGCTAATTTGGTTGGGTCAGAAATACCAGATATGAACTGCGAGGAGGGCCAGGAGCAGTGGTTAGCAGGGAGGTGGAGCTGTCATTTTTGGTATCATAGCTCCCCGGTGCACATTGCCTTCCTGATCACTGTGCACCAGGCACTTTTCATCCCACAGCTCAGGAACGTGTTAGGTCATCCTGGCAAACCTCCACAGTTTGCAACAAGAGTCTGAGCTCTTGGTGCCAGCTCATGTCAGTAGGTAAATCTGACCTTGTTGGAGACAGAAAAGCACTCCGGGCTACAAGAAAAGAGACCAAGAGGCAGATCTGTGAACACGGAAACACCAAATACAACTGCTCGCAGGGGCAGACATTGGGCCTGTGCCCTGGTGAGCCTCCCACTTGGGACACTGCCCATCGGGACTGTCATAGCCACACGTAACAAGATAGACGCAACCTAATGCCAAGGCTGGGGATCTCTGAATTGTTGTTACTTTCATCAGCTCTGCCAGGGAAATACAATTTATTTTTCTGCCCAAAGCCTGTATGTTTTCAGCCCAACCAGTTCAAAAGGACAATCTTTTTGTTGCAGTATCTGCAACACGGGAGCTTAAACCAAGCTCAAAATACATCTCTTTCTAATCACCCCTCTCAAAATTACACAGACCTGGGGCCTTAATTGCTATGTTTTTGCTATGTCATATTGGACTCAGTTAACCCTGAAGGATCTATAGGCAGTGGATGCTAGTGAAACCATGTGTGTGTGAATGAGAACTGAATAACCATGGAGGCAAGTACAGCAGCACAGGGCTCTACTTTTTTCACCAAGTGGAAGCTCCTTACATTTTGCAGAACTGAACTAGACTGGAGACAAGTTCCCAAGTAACTTGAAGTCTATCAGCATTGGCCAGTGTAACAATAATAAAACCTAAGAGCTAAGATTTTCATGGCATGTGGGACAAACTATTCCCCACTCCCTACTCTATGTTTATAGAGCATCTAAGTGACAAAAATTAAGACAATATCTTTCAGCAGCAACAGCACTGAGCAACGAATGCTCAGCACTTTATGAATGCATGGCTAGGTTAGTCCATGCTCACCTGTGCAACTTGGCTTGCATTTTTCACCGGGCTTTTGCCAAACATATATGTAGCATAACTGTGTGGTTTGCTTTAACAAGTTCATAGAAGTTTCTGAGGATCTAAGGTTCCACTCTCCTTTCTGTAATTATATGACACCCACCACAATGAGACCCACGTCCTAACTGATGGATTTGTGCCATGATTTACAGTAATTATCAAAGCCAATTCTATAATCTGGGAAAATAGAAACACATAGCTATATATTTAAACAGCTGAGAGAAGACTAAAACACCAAACTTCTGTAAATTCCTAAGTTATTTGTAGGTCCACTGAATAAGCTACGTGTTTCCCTCTTGAGAAAACCAACTTCAGTTTATTCTGTTCACTGCACGCTGACCTAGACTGAATGATACTGGCTTGAAGAACAGTCTCACTAAAATCAGCTTCATTACTTGAGAGTTCTGCATGGGAAAGTCAAATACAGTGATGGCAGGCATGGCTTCACATCCTGCTGGTCTGACTGTGCAGACAAGCCTTTGTACTTGAGGAAGTAAGGGGATTTTGTGAGAAAGGTTCTCATGGCTTCAGCTTGAACAGTGTCTAAGAAAGATATTTAATAGAGAGTTCCAAAATGTGTTCATTGGTTTGGAGGTTTTCCAAACCCTTTCCTCCAAAGGGCTGGTTCCAGCATATTTGATTCAGAGCTGGTTATTCCATGCTCATGTATTCCAATGGAAATGAAATTATTTCTAGGCTGAGGTACTAGACAGTATGATTAAGGATGTTATAGCTTGGACCATGCAAACTGGAACCTTTTAAAATGTTTCCATCCTGGCGTCTGACCTCATTGAATATATGTAATATGCATTTGAACAAAACAGCCTTGAAAAGTTATTTACTCTGCAACAGAAAACTACAGTCTTTCAAAGAATAAATTAAAAGTGCATACACAAAGTATACATTAAAAAAATCAAACGCTCTTTGTGGTCACAACAAAGATCCATCTCGTCTCATAGGGATTTATGGCCTACTTCATGCAGTACATTCTAGTCCATAGCACCTCTAGCATATTTGTTTGGCACAAGAGTGCATAGCACCCTCACCATCTCAGCTGCAAATCCATGTCCAGAACTTAGAAGTATACCCTGTGAAGAAACTCTTGGGCTTACCTAGATCAGAGCACTGCACCACACGGAGATGGCACTGGCAGCGGAAGGGGCACACTGGCCCAAATCCAGAAATGACAGGATCATCTGTTGGAGGCATATCAGCCGACCCTTCATCCTCCAGCATAAAGTCAAAGAGGCCCTGCTGGTGGAACGGTTTGGCCAGGCATGCTGGCAGCAATAGAACAAAGAGAAGTGCCAGCTTCATCGCTTAGTTCATCAACTCCGGATGGAACCTAGGGATCAAAGCAGGAGGTTTACAAGAGAAGAAGCAATTTCCCATAGCTGCAGAAATCCTCATGAAGGAGGTCCAGCATATCTACCAATTGCATAACTGTTCCTTTCAAGAAAGGAATACTGCATTGAGAAAATAGGACAGTTACGTGACAGGCGTCTGGTAACTGCTTGTCAATAGGCTTTTTTTTACAGAGCAGTTTAAAAGCAACTGTAAACACATCTGTTTGCATATTTAGAGTAATATTTATTAGGAACAGGCAGCACTGTCAAGCTTGTTATGCAAAACAGTCAAAACAATAAGCCACATTTTCCATGTGTCTGTTTTCTGCCAGCGTAACAGTTGATTTTGTTTCATTAGCATTTGTTTCATAGCAATGAGTTTGTCCCCCGAGGATGAACCTGAGGTTCCCAAACTCACTGTAATTCAGTATTTCATGTCTTAAGAAATGTTCTTTATGAATGACAGCTTGCTGTGTGTTATAAATTATAGCCAAGTAAAGTTGACTGAGAAAGAGTAGGACCTAGTCATGGCATGGAGAGAACGGCTAAGATCTTTAGTTATTTAAATGAGCTGTACTTCTTTCCCAGTTTAAATAGCACAATAAAATATATTATATTTGGATGTGGGTATTGGATATTCCTGATATCCAGCATTTCCAACTGAGTATTCTTGGAAATGTTTGACTAGGGGAATTTATAACACAAAAAATACACCCTCTGATTTGGACTGCATAAACATCTGAAGTAATGTTTGCAGCACTGACAGCACACTTTCTAATGGAACTCCAAGGCCTCATTCTGTAGACTTTCATGCTTGGGAGAAATTGTAATCAAGTGTGTATTGCCATAGGTATTATCAGGGAAAACTGCTTAAATTCATAGTCTCAAAGCCTAGGCCTGGATGCATTTTAACACCAGACCTGGTGCACCCTGCATCGTTGGGCACCAAGGAGAAATTGCGAAACTGCTGTTTGCAGGTTTTGTGTCGAGGCTGTACAAACCAGGTAGTCTTCTGAACACTATTTTCTTCTACTGTTTATTCCATATAAGGAAGCTTATCATTTACAAGCAGGTCAATGATTTTTCATGGGTCTAAAAAGAACCTACACAAAGTATGGAGAATCCCGCCTTCGTGTTGCCAAGTGGCGGAAGAGCAAATGGTCGCTTATGTAGGAGCCTTTCCTTAAAACGGGTGGCACAGACCCAAACGGAAATGTTGCACTTGGTGAAATAAAAGCGAAAATGTCCGCTTGTTTCTCAGGTCAGTAACTTCTGAAATGCCTCCTCTGGGTGCTAGCCAGGATTTGGTTTTTTTCTAGCAGGAGAAGTTATCTAACAGTTAGGGGCATGATGTAGCACTGCTCAGCTCTGTATCTGCTAATGGAAAGATAAAGAGCTGGGGGAGAGGCAGAGAAGGAGGGGAATGTTTCCCTCCTTACATTGAGATATCAAATGTAGCAGGTCAATGACTAACTTGGGCAATTGGTGTTAAATGGGAGTCATGTGCTGGGGCCTCTCTACAGTACCAATTGCAGGTACTCTGACAGGAGTGATTAGTGTAAAAACAGCTGAATGAATAAAAATCCACATGCCTGGAGTTAGATACAGTAAATGCTGTGTCTGATTTTCATATTCTTTATCAATTTTTACATAAAGATGCCAACAATGCAATCCTGAGGAAACATTTAAGTCTCAGTCTTGGCAGGAGGATAAGGTTGTCTTACAAAATACACTAATGTTTTAAAATAATGGCTTACATTTCTGTCAACTACCTAACAACAGGACAAGTATCTTCAGATGTCCCAAAACTTTCAAAGTGGCTTCACCTGCAGGAAAATATCATTTCTGTTGCCTCTTTAAGAGACATGGTTAGTTTCTTATTTGTACCTGAAAGTACTTTCTATTCTTGGAGCAGACATATTACCTACTGACCCCGATGTCAAGCACATGGTGAGAACATTTTACTGTGTGCTGTTAGCCCAACTCAGTGCTGTGTAACTCATGCCGTGTAGCAGGGACAGGTTGAGCCTCAATGTGGGCCATCCTCCTGCATTCTGTCCTGGCTTGGTACCCTACCAACACTAGGGCTGGCTCCCTTCCCCAGCAACACCCCATGATACATATAGTGCAAACACAAACAATTAGGGATGTCAGGGCCAAGTGGTGTTAATAGAGGTGGTGAGTTCTTAACACAGTCTAATCTAGAACAAGCTTTTTGAAATAATCCTTATTATGAAGAAAGTACTGTAAAATAACAATGCAATTTATTAATAGTCTGAAACAGGAAGACAAATTCACTAAACCATCACCAAGCTGCTTTGTGAAAAGGATAAGTAAAAGATTATGCCAGTAAAAATTAATTTGCAGAATGTATGTTAACATCAATAAACATTAGGAGTGCTGTACAATAACCCTGGCATGGCGCTGGCAGTCAGTACTTTCTAAAGTGCTTCACCATCTCTTTTTCATTTGTCTGTATGTTTTTACAATATTTTTAAATAAATATTTAAAAATAAATAAAATATTTAAAAACTACTTCAATTCCCCTGCCACAGTCACTGCAGAAGCACCATCCACCCCAATAATGTGCAATCAGGAGCTTATTTTGGAGATAAAGTACTACCCCTCAGAAATTAAAAAAAAAAAAAACCCCAAAACAATGCAAAATCATTTAGGAACACTTTACTTCTTGTCCACATTAATACTGGTGACTTCATGTATCTTAATTAAACTCTGTAGTAGGCATCCTTCTTTGGTGCCTATTTTGTCAAAACTGTCATAAAGTCAATAAAAGCTGTGTACAAAGGAAAACCGTAGGGCAATAAAAGACAACTAGGATCTAATCTGGGTATAGAGCAATCACAAGCTACACGTTAATCAAGAAAGAAATAAACATGTCAGCAGATTTTGATTTTTATAAGTACTTGTACTGCAAGCACACTTATGTGTTCCTATTGTTTGCATGTGTAAATGAACATAAACACTTCAAGAAAAAGATATATACAAAACTCTACTAGTAAGAATTGTTTACATTTTGCTTACAAAAAAAAAAAGAGAGAGGAAAGAAGTCTGAATTCTTAAAGGTCTGTGACACAATATTTATGTCTATGGGACGTAACTGTTTAAATTTGCTTTAATTATGTGTTTACAGTGAGGAAGACTTTTCCACAAACAGAGGAAACTATACCATAGACATGGCCACATTTCAGTTTAAAACACCACTGGAAAAGTGCTTCATCAGTTCACGTCACCACTGTATTAGTGGTCTTCTGGTCAGTTTACCTTAATATTATGTTTTAAACGTTAGACCACCTACAGTCAGAAATCTCTCAAAATGCCACAAAGGACAAAAACAATATGTGGAGTTTTTAAAAAAAAGAGTCCCTTCCATTACATGTTTTATCCATTTTGTGTAACAAAATATAGGTGCTGCAACATACAAGTTGGGAAGTTTAAAAGATTAAAACTCTCTTTAAAGGAGTTTAAGCTCCAGGAGTTTTCTTTTCTACTATTTCACTCAGAGGAACCTTCTTTAAGTGTGAGTCTCTTGTTTGTACACTGAAACACAGCACTTTCTTACGTTACCAATGCATACACAGAGCCCGCTCAACTAACTACCACATCTTTTTTTTCCTCTGAATTTCAATTTATATTTATTAATGTCTGGAGTATGCACGAAGAAATGTGAATAAAAGTAAACCATCGAGTGCAGTTTAAAACAGAAACGTAGTAACTGAAGCGTTTCTTACACTCACTGTATCACCAATTCTAAAGGCTGGATTGCAAACAGACAATGTACTTCTGCAAAAGTCTACGGTAAGGAAAAAGAAAGGACTATAGCACTGCTTATACAAATCAAAACAAGAGACAGAACAGTCAAATAAACAGTAGGAAATCTGCACAGTCCTTGAGAATGCATTCACATGTTCCCAAGACACAAAACTGCTGAATACAGAACTTAACATTACTAAACATTCACTAGGATTTTTTAACTTGCTTCTCTAAAAATTCAACTAGTTCTTGCCGTAGATTTCCCTGCAGTTTTATTAGTGCAACATAGTTGAGGAGAATTACTGAAAACCATACCTTTTAATCCAGGGATTTGCAACAGGAGCTCTCAAAGCTGAGATGTAATTAAACTAAATATTCAACCCAGGCAAAAGACTTTGCAGGTGTGGAAAGGAGGAGGGGGTAAGTTCAGCTCAGTGACTGTCACTTGGTGGAAAACCCTCCTGCTTCTATTCCATAGCACAGTTAAAAAATAAGGTTTCTCTCAATGAACACAATCCAGGCTGACACCCACATTAGATCATATGGTAATGATATGTCTCCTGTATTGCAGCCAGAAACTTTATCAGCTCTTTTGCTTTCTTTCTCTCCTTTTCCTTTGTCATTTTCTCTATTTCGTTTTCATCTGTTTAAAATCCCAGGGTACTTGTGCACTGTAAGACAGATGCTTAGTTGCAGTTCAGCTTACTTTTATTTATGTCCTACAACATATATTTAGGAAAGTTTACTTAGTTTTAACTCTGGTTTGGTTTGTTGTTTTTTTTTTTTTCTGAGTCATTACTGAGAAAAATGCTTGGCTGTTCTTCTTGTTTATAGTATTTGTAATTCAAGGAAATGGTATAAAATTAATCTTGGAGTTAGTCAAAGTGGAGATTAATATCAGGAAAAAGGGGGTAGCTTTAGGTAAAACTAGTTAAACAGATATCAACCTGCCTTTGCTTATGCTATAATCATTGTCAAACAAAGCAGTATAGAGTGTAATACAATATTATCCTGTCTCATACGAGAGGTTTTACGTGTTTCTTCAAACTTCTGCATGTTTTTGATATATATGAAAATCATGTTTTCATTAGAAGAGCAATTCTAACAGTTGTGGTTAGAACTGCTTTATATAAACTTTGCTCTTTTTTTTTTCCTACTTCTTTCTCACCAGGACAGCAAAGCAGAGGGGAAATTAGCTTTCAGTGTTTTTTTGGGTGGGTTTTTTTTTGGTTTTCTGTTATTTTTAAGAAACAGTGGGTATTTTTTTTTTTTAAGCTTGAAAAGGAAAATGTATCACTTTTGTATTTTATTTATATTTTAACTTCTGACTTTGGAAGCTAAAATGTACTTTCTCTATTCCTGTGTACTTTTAAAAGTCTAGCAAACTGAAAGTAGAGCAAATACAATAATTACTATTTACTTAGTAATCCAAACACATTGAGAACACATGTATCTTCCCTCTGCTGTTCGCTGCCCTATCTAAATACTGGAGGCTTCTCTCCATGTTTTGACTTGTATACTTTTATTTCTGCCCCCAGGCTAAGACCAGGTGCAAATCTGAAATTAAAGCCTGTAAAATAATGTTTGCAAAAGTCTGAATTTTTAGAAACACAAAAGCTCTTGAAATCTGAGCCATATTCATTTAATTTCAAGAAGAGCCATTAGAACAGCACTTATAATTTTTCTCCTTTGGTGGAAAAAAAACAATAGAATAATTAACTGCTAGTTTTGGTCAGTGTAGCACAAAGGTGTAATCATACATCTTGCACTACAGTTTCTTTATATAGTTCACTCTAAAAGTTAAGGAACATTTATTCATCCCTAGTCCTTGAGCTAACTTCTTTCTCCAACCTCTCCACTGGATTCAGAACTGCAAATGATTTTTGTTGTAACATTTTTCCACATATGATTAGCAGTGTTCCAAGCTTTCATGCCTCCAACAAAGCCTTATCTTTGCCCAGAAGTGTAGCCACGCAGCCTGCTGAAATCTTGGCTGCAACTTAGCCATGTCAGTTATTTGAACCTTGGTCACCAGCTGCATCTGGTGTTTAGAAACATTTCAAAGCAGGATTTTGATGAGGAACAGGTCAAGCTAAACTTGTTGTCAGTTTAGTTCACAAAAGCCATTCGTATCATTTCCCAGTAAAATTTTAGTACATTTGTCTGGTATTTGTTACGGGGCTGAAAGGTATGATACTTCAATAGCTTAGTCATTTCTTTGGTGACACAGAGGGGAATGGACAGCTACCTCTTCTTTTTCATCTTGGGCATTAGGGAGAGTCAAACAAAAATGTGAAGATCAAGGTGGGAACAGGTTGAGCCCAGGGTACCTGCTAGTTGGACTGGGGGACCCCAGTCTGTCTATGGAGGAAGATTTTATCTTTTTCTATCATAGAGTCCATCCCAAGCAGATCAGAGGGGAAAAGATGTTACCAACTTTATGACTTATGAAAACACTTATGATATCTGTCAGTACCCAGAGGCAGAAAGGCTATGTGTTAGGCAGCCAAGCCCTCTTGAAATACAAAGTGGAGGACCGAGCAACTGAATGGGAGAGGACCTACAGTACTGGATATTGGTGCAGTACCCTGTTAATTGTTTTGAGTCATTGGTGTGCTTTTAAGGGAATCTAGGATCCTTTCTAACACAAGTATTCCTTTAACCCCACTCTACTCCCTGCTATGCCACTCAGAAGATAAACAACTTTAAAAGAAACTCCAACTCAACCACAATATGAAGTCGTTATGTAATTTCAAGGTCCATGGCCATACACGGAGCCTAGCACTGATACGCTTTCCTTCGCAGTCTGACCTACTTTAAATACAGCTTAATCAATATTAAAAAAATAATAATTGCTAGAACAATCCTCATTTCTGGATGAGTTTTTTGCTCATAGGGCTACATGCTGCTCCAAATACTGATTCAGGCAACTGCATGTTAATGTTATTTATGTAACAGTCCTTTTATTAAATTTTGATGGATAGCACCTGCTTTATTTGCTCACAGCTTATTTTGTGAACCTTCCAAAGGGCAGTGGTGGAAGATAGGACAGGAAGCCTGCCTACAGCTGAGGGCTCTGCCTGGGTCCAGTGGAAGTCTCTGAAGGAAAGACCATGTGCATCTGCACTCTAAGGAGAAAACATACCCAGGGGAAAAGCTCCTGGGGCCAGGGCTGGTCTGAGAAAGAGGCATATGCAGCAGGCACCCAGTGTTGCCAACACAGTTACAGACTCCTCATGGGGAGGTGACATAATCTGCCCTTTGGGGTGGAAAGTCTTTTTTTTCAGCTTGGGGAAAAAAAGTAGCATTTATTGTGATAGAGTACTAGTGGAATAAACCCAAAGTAAAAGGACAGGATCTGCCCTGCTGGAACATGGTGGCCCAGAGATGCAGATTCTTCCTCATTCTTAGTTTCCACTACAGAAAGAGGCATTTTTTCTTGGGTTGTCTTCTAATAGATCCCAGCTTTGATGATCAAAGTCTGTTTAACATTGTTGTGGTTGTTGTGGTAAGGAAGAGAGGCAGGCAAATCTGCCTCATATCCTCATGAGCTAGCTAGGTAAGTGCCAACCCCCATTAGGAAGGGATGAAACCAGATACCCTGTTTGGCTTCCTCTCCATCTCCTCTATGTCTCATGCCTGGGTATTATTAAGTCCCTAGCATGGCATCCTTTATGTTATCTAATATGCTACTGTCTGTTTCTTTTCTTCTTTCTACACAATGCTCATTTTTTTTCCCAATCACTGTAGCAAACTGTTCTTTACCAGAGCAATGGAGTTACTCTCCTAAAAATGTGAATAAATATTGATCCAATCACAGAAGCATAGAATCATTAGGGATTGGAAGGGACCTCAAAAGATCATGAAGTCCAATCCCCCTGACACAGCAGGATCACCTAGACCAAACCATGCAGGAACAGATCCACCTGGGTCTTAAACATCTCCAGTGAAGGAGACTCCACAACCACCCTGGGCAGCCTGTTCCAGTGCTCCGTCACCCTCACCATGAAGAAGTTCCTTCTCATGTTTATGTGGAACCTCCTATGTTCCAGCTGACAAACACTGCCCCTCATCCTATCACTAGATGACAGTGAGAAGAGCCTGGCTCCATCGTCCTGACACCCACCCTTCACATATTTAGAGATATTAACAAGGTCACCCCTCAGTCTCCTCTTCTCCAGGCTAAAGAGACCCAGCTGCCTCTGGCTCTCCTCAGAAGGGAGGTGCTCCACATCATCCTCATTGCGCTACACTGGACTCTTTCCAGCCAGCATCACATCCTTCTTGAACTGAGGGACCCAGAACTGGAAACAATACTCCAGATGTGGTGTCACCAGTGCAGAGTAGAGGGGTAGAATAACCTCTCTTGATCTGCTAACCACCCCCCGTTCTGATCCATCCCAGGATGCTGTTGGCCCTCTTAGCCACAGCAGCACACTTAATAAACATTTATCCAGGTAAATACTGACACAGACACAGCCTGACAAAGTTGCTAAAGAGGCAGAAATGTAATATTTGGATATTCTGAGTATCAAAGCTTCCTTCATTACTTTGTGATCCCAGAAATTGTAGCCCTGAATTCTTGACATTTCTATGGATCACAAAGTCCAATGTATCAGATTTTAGAAGTGTGCTACCAACAGCACTATTTTTTTGTGGCTGTGAAAATATTTCCTGCATAACTGAACAGAATGCAATCGGATTTCAAAAGATAGAGCTCTGTCCTTCAGGGAGATGAGAGCACTCTCCCATCTCCTTTTCTCTCCCGTTCTCACTCTACAAGGGCATGTACATTGTACCTGCTTGATCATCTTCCTGCTCTTGTCTGAAGGAAGTATATGGGTTCTACAGGTCACTGTAGGAAAAAAAAAATGGAAATTGTCCTCAGCTGAGATGTCTGATGTGTGATCATGTCCTTTACTTTGTTCTTTTTCCTTTGGAAAGGCCAATCTTTTCCTGTACTCAACATTTGCTTTCCTCCGGTGTTTCTATTCTTTTCTGAATTAAATTGGTTTGTTCAGGTGTATCCAGAAGCTAGATTTTGTATGAATCCCCCTAGCTACTAGGCAACCTACAAATAATGAGTGAGAGAAAAATAAACATAATCATGGACCAAAGACCCCAGAACCTTACTCTGACTTTAACCTTCATATTTAATTAATGGTGAAGAAAACATGCCAAAATATTTGTCAATGTATTTCTAGTACTAATATAAACACTGATATACCTCTGGTACTCAGGTGCTCCATTTTTTGTGTTTTGGTGATAAACACCATCATATTTTGATCCTGCCAGGCTTATGTGTGAGTGTCAGCCACCTCCTGCCTTCCAGAAAATCTTTTACTCAAAAGAGTCTGCTGGCAGAACCCTCTCACCAAGGGAATCTACAACTCCCTGTTGGAAAGATCTTCCCAGGAAAGAGTGTAACTCTTAGACTGGGGGCTGTGTGATAGGATGTGATGACTAGAGAGGAGGGAGGATTAGGTTAGCTAGGAGGAGATGAAATTTGAAGTGAGCAGGTGTTTTGTCACATCTTGGCCTTTCTTTATACTTTCCAGTACCTCAAGTTGGAGTCCAACTGCTTTCAAAGTTCAGATGAAAAATCCAGACCTTGATTCTCATTCTGATGGCCCTTAGATCATGTGCTGGAGAAGCCTCATCATCGTAGCTGGATTACACAATGCCCTAGCAAATGATGACAGTAACTCATGCACATGTTGGAACTGTGCTCCTCGCACATCCTCTATTAGTCAGGGGTTATGAACCAGTGTTCAAAATGAGACATATCCTGCGTAGTTCTGAACGGCCTATTCCCAGATTATGAAATCTTGTGAATAGGCAGCTCATCCTTGATTTCCAATTTAGTCATCACAGAGTAAACTTTTTGAGGAAGAATTAGTGACTGTGTTACTGAGAAAAGTCCTGAAAATAAAAGAGTGGAATAGAAAAAGAAGGACATTATACAGGAGGGTGTGTGTCTGTGTCCCCATATTAAAATGCTCCTTTCTATACTTTGAAATCTGCTAAGGAAATAAATAACTTCTAGCTTCAGCTACACACGTGAAGCAGTGACTTTGAAGATATAAGCAGTGACATCACAAAACTTATCAGTTTTGTTTGGATTGTGTCATCTCACTACACTAAGGGCAGTCCCAATCTGAAGAATCTGAAGTTGGATGGTGATGAGTTACACGAGAACCCACTATCTCTACACATTGTGCCCTGTGGGGTCCCAGTGAAAGGGATGCTCTTTTCCTAGCACTTGAACCTTTGAAGTAACTCATTTCAGATTGTTTTAAAATATAATAAAGAAAAACCATTGTGTGGGAGCAGAGTCTGACTAGTACAGATGATATCAAGCATTCAGGATGGAGGAGCACTCATGAGATTGTACATACACTGTACTGGAATTCTATTTGAAGACATGCAATAGTAGAACACCAGCATCAAGGAGGGTAAAGTGGAAGTTAGTAAAAAAGGGAAGTAGGAAGGTTTCAGATTCATACTATCATGATAATTATTTTTTCATCAGTATAGAATCAGATTTCTCTTCCTGAGATCACTTGGGATTAGAGTTATCCATCATGAAATAGTTCCAGGTTATGGTATTGTTCAGAGAACGGCCTTCCCAAATATCCATTGCCTTTCAGTAAATAACTGAAGAGTTGCCATTAGCCAGATATGGGCTGGTTTTGCCAATCATTTAAAGAATGTTCTACTTTTATCCCTATAAACAAACTTTTCAAAGGATTGCTCTGAGTGAGAAAAAGCACTGATTTTCCCTGACGGTAAATTTCTGTAGTCAACCTGGATAAAAGACAGCCAGGTTTTCTAAACAAAACATAGTTTAATTCTACACGTCACAACTGTTAATGCAATGACAATTCCTTCAGCTTTAGAATGACATTGGAGTGTTTACTCTGTTGGTAAGGGCTACCCTTTTCCTACATTAATTATTGTTTCTTTACAAACATGTTTTTTCAGCTATGTCTTTGTTCCATATCATGTTCCTGGAGCAATCTTCTGTTCCAAAAAGGCCACCTACAGCTTAATTTAGGAGATAACAAGTATGTCTGTTGTGTTTCAACAGAAAAAATGTCAAGCTATACTTCAGTTATGGATATTCTTATTCTGGCCCAGAACACATAATCATTCTATCTTATCAATTTATGACATTTCAGAATTTAGCCACAAAATTTCTTCACTAGTCTTCATGCATCATAATACACCAGGAACCCAAGCATTCAGAAATCTAAATCAAGGTTTGGGAAAGTGATAAAACTCTAAAATCTAATAGATCTGATTTTTTTTTCAAAGAGTAGTTGTTAAAAATCAGGTGTTGCCAGAGGATGGACACAGGCACATACACCGCTAAAGATAAACACTTCAAAAAATCTCAGTATATTAAACTAGTTGTAACCTACTCATTAAATTTAAGGATGGTGTTATTTTGCCTTATATGTAAAAGTAAAACTGGGTCTTCCTAAATGAATGTGTCCTACCATAACACATGACTATTAAGACAAGATGAAAGACTTGCCTGTGAAGGAGCCACACACATGCATGCAAGCAAAAATATCTTCAGAGACTCTTCTTCATCTTATAAAACCAAAATTGCTGCAAATTGGATCTTCAGTCTTGGACAGGTTGGAACAGTTATTTGCCGTGTTGTGGAAGGTATTCCACTGTTTTTCTGCACCCTGTGCATCTGTCAAATTCTTTGATTTTGCTCTGAAAGAGGAATTACCTTCCAGTCAACAGTTAGAAAATTCAGCTCTCCAAGAACAAGTTCACATTGTAGTTAACCTGTTCACAGCCTGTAAAGCCATTTCTATCTCAATTTAAAATTAAAAACATTTGCAAAAGAAGTGGAATGAAGTCACAAAAAAAAAAAATTTTCAAATTACAGAATAGAAGAGAGAAAAACAAGTTTTAAAATGCAGCCAAGAGAAAACTAATAGTTTAGAGGACTTTGTAGAATCTTCCAGGCCTCACAGAAGCCTTACTTTTCAGAGTTTATTGTTTTTTCCACCTATCCTGATGGTGGAGGACCCCTCTAAGAGAGGAGAGCTGCTGGATCTTATATGCGCCAACAAGGAGGGTCTGATTGAAGCAGTGAAGGTTGAGGGCAACCTTGGGTGCAGTGACCATGAGATGGCGAAGTTCAGGATCTCATGTAGCAGAAAAAGAATACGTAGCAGAATCACAACCCTGGACTTCAGGAGGGCAAATTTTGGCCTTTTCAAACAATTGCTAGTGGAAATCCCATGGGACAGGGTACTGGCAGGCAAAGAGGCCCAAGATAGCTGGTTCACATTCAACAACCACTTCTTTCAAGTCCAAGATCAGAGCATTCCAACAAATTTGAAGTAAGGGAAAGGAACCAGAAGACCTCACCCCCAACCCAGGAAAGGTGATGGAACAATTTGTCCTCGATGCTGTCTCCAGGCACATCAAGGGCAAGAGAATTGTTAGAGACAGTCAGCATGGCTTCAGCATTATAAACATAAAGTCACTTGAAGTCACTGAGATCTCTTGTATCCCTTCATTACACTGAAATCGACTGCCCAGGAAAGTGGTGGAGTTGCCATCCCTGGAGCTGCTTAAGGAATGACTGGGTGTGGCACTTAGTGCCATGATCTAGCCGATGTGGTTATGTCACAGACTGGACTTGATGATCTCAGAGGTCTTTTCCAGCCTCAATAATTCTGTGATTCTGTGCTCATCCAGACATACAGAAAATGGGACCGACAGGCTGAGAAGCTCAACGGCCTTCCTGGCCTGCTGAACTCAAGTATTCAAACATAATGACAACAATTTGTCTTTTTAGGAGTCGTTCCCCAGTCCATCCCTTGTTACAACTGTACATTGTCACATTTCTCAGGACATTCTGACTTCTCTCCACAGATGTTACTGGCCAGCCATTTTGTACTAATTTAGCACAGGGTTATGGAGCTGCCATTATGTGCTGACATTCCCCTCCCTTGCCTGCAAGTCTCTCTACAACCTTTCTGTTCGTTCAGACGGTTTGGTGCTATTTTCCAAAGTAAGCAGCTTCTTCATGCAGTTTCTTTTTCAAGTGGCTCATTGATAGTTTATTACGATGTGTTTTATATTAAAGGAGACCACAATCGGTGGCACTAAAGAAGTGTAAAACGTATGAAATGGAACTGCCAAATATGCTGGAGACAGTAAAATATTTTTTGGTAGTTTTTTAAAGTGTTCTTTGAATCTTGAAAGAAGGTTCAGCCTGTCTGAGACCATTATATATTTATAATTTCTTTTATGAGATTGCACTTGAGGATATTTTATTTTTAAAAAATGAAACCATAATATGACCTTATGTCTATAACAGAAGATCAGTGGCTGAAGAAAATCAAAATTCACATTCTTGTATTTCAGGTCTGAAACTTTTAAAAATAATGTCAGACATCTTTCATCAAAGGAAAAACAGAATCAAATAACTGCTTTATAATGAAAGACTACGCAGTGTTTATTGTAGCTTGAGTTAGCTGCCTTACCTGAGAATTGCTAGGCCTGCCCTGAAGTTTTCCCTGTTATACATATTCCTAATTTTTACCAAAACAAATTGTCATGATACTGAGGACAGATAAGCTTTGTGGTGGGTGCTAAGTGGGGCTATACAAAATAATATGATGAACCTACTAATTCTGTGACTATAAACTCTTGAGTAGGGGAGCTTGCAATTGCACAATAAGTTAGTACAAGATGTAACTTAATTAAACATGAAGTTTCTAGACCTTTAGAGTTCTCTATCCTCTTTTTTTTCCTAGTTTAATTTTGTTTGTATAAAGCTGGTGAACAGAACTGACCTATAGCGTTCCCTTTGCCCAGATTTCTAAGGCTTATGTTAAGTGTGAAAGTTTGATTTTAATTTACAGAATCATGTAACTGGTTTGGTTGGAAGAAACCTTTAAGGTCAAATCCAACCATTGACCCAGTACTGCCAGGTCACCACTGAACTGTTTTTGCTCAGCACCACATCTACAAGTTCTTTAAATACCTCCAGGGATGATGACTCCACTACATCCCTAGGCAGCCCATTCCAATGTTTAATAACCTTTTCAGTGAAGGCTTTTTTAATTAGTATCCAATCTAAACCTCCCCTGGAGCAACTCAAGGCTATTTCCTCTCATCCTGTTGCTTCCTGCTTGGAAGAATCAACTAACCCTCTCCTTGCTACAACTTCCTTTCAGGTAGTCGAAAAGAGTGGTAAGGCTTTCCTTCAGCCTCCTTTTCTCCAGGATAAATGACAGTTTAGATTTACTGTTCACTGGGTTTTGGATTTCTGTATTAGCTTTTCTGAAGTCCAAGAGATAGTCCAAAACTCATCACCTCACTATTACATAAAACACAGAAAACTGCACAAATTTCTTAATTCTTGCAATCTCTTAGCCTTTGGAGAACAGCATACTGAATAGGGACAGTAACTGGAAACAAGAATACTCTCTATGACCATGAGCAATGGCTTTATCCACTTGTCTTTTTATTTAGGAGCTTAATAATTAAATTATTTTAACACAACATCGTTTTGTCTATAATCACTAAGCTCTGAAAAGAAGACCTAAAATCTTTACATAGGAAACACGATTCACTGAATTGTGTGTATGAGAAAGTCCATAAATATTTACGAGGAAACAAAAACAGGTTTGTATAGTATTTTTAAAATAGCCAACACAATCACATGGAGTATTAACAGAAAACTGTAGTCTTACCATAGAGCACTGTTCTACATCCTGTACCACGTAAAAATTCTGTTGAAAGAATCTTATTATTTGGTTCTCTTAGGTTTTAGGTCATTCTGTAAAAGCATATTTAATTTATTCCTATTTAACTCAATCAGATTTTTCAATAAAACTAACTGTAAGCTGGAGTCTCACATCTCTTTTACTGAAAGGTACATTAGTCATTAACCAGCTATATGTACGTAGTAAATGTGACATAGTGTTTACAGGGTTGCCAAGCAAAATGGAGTGATTTCCTTCACCATTCATTATTTCCAGAAACATATTCTATATAAGGTACAGCAATTAAGTTGACATGGTTGCCATGGGTTGCAGGTCAGTAAAAACTGCAGACACAAACATCACAAATTTTCTTTTGACATCGGTGTGCCTTAGAGCTGATAACTCGGTAGCACTTAATAGTGTATAACCTGCATGCCATGTCTGTGAAGCAGAAGATTCTGTCAAGGTATGCCACTCCAAGCTTCTGACAAAGCATGAACATCACATCAATAATAGCAAAGTAGGAGAGACAACAAAAGAGTCCATTTAGTCTGTCCTTCTGCTGTGAGGTGGCATCAAGTGAAACACCTCTCAGAGATGCCGATACTCCCCATGTAACTTTTTCTGTTTCCTTTGGCCAGCCAGATCCAGGAGGGATCCACTATCCAACACTGGATCATATTACTGAACTTTACTGATGGTTGCTACAGCTTTCCCAATATGAAACAACAATCTCTTCTGCAAATTAATCCAATTACTCTTTGTTCTAGTTCTTGTGGGACAATATTGTTCTTCACAGCAATCTTGTGCATGCTTGAAGAGTGTCATCATTTCCTTCCTAAGGCTTGAGACAGCTGCTGATCCTCTAATAATTTCTCTTGTTGCTCTTTTCCCCTCAGTCTTCTGATTATTAATTTATTCTCCCACAGATTGTCTTAATTTAATTTTAAAATGGGTTTCCTAACACTTCGTGTGAGTTTCACTGGAGGCTAGAACTGTAGAGCAATCATCCTCTGAGCCTTGTCTGCTGTACTAGAAAGTTGCATTTTATCTCTGTGGAGGTCTTTATTGACAGTAAAGCATTTTCAAAAGTACATACTCTTGGCCTAAATACTTTTTTCTTGGAAGTAATTATAATTCTTTCTATTTTTAGCCTTAACAACTTGAAAGGACTATCAGCCCTTCTTTGGAAGTCACTTTGCTATATTCTTTTACATGTCTTCAAAATATATGGAAATGACCAGACTTCTACCTTCCAATTCGGTACAAGGGCACGATGCCACCCACCATGTGAACATTAGGTACTTTGTGGTTACTTCATCACATCCTGTAACATGGTTTCCTGTTTTGTGGAAGTATGATGACACTGGCTTCTGTGAAAAGTATTCCTGAGCTTGACAAGGATTTCTACTTTTTGGTGGTATTATAATAATATTTTAAAGAATTACAAGATGGATTTACTCAGATGTCTGGCCTTCCCTTGCAGCCTTTAACTACCTGACTCAGAGTAATGAAACAAAATCTATACTGAGTAGAATCCAACAAAACTACTTGCAAATCAAAAGGAATGGCTTTCTAAAAAGACTATATATTTTCAAAAAAGAAGGAAGAGCTGACACATCATCTTCTGGTTAAAACAGTGTAAAAAGTGACCAACTCGAATTCCTGGCTTTCTTGTACACTTCAGGATTGCTTGAATCAGCATCAGTTTGGCCATTGAAAGGTCAATATCTAAACACTCTCTGCAGGGCTGACAGTGAATGCCAGTGACAAAGTTCTGAAAACTCTCCTAAAACTAGGGGTAGTAATATTTTCTTTCAATTGCTTTTGCCTATTTTTGTATACTGTGTGAGACCATCAGTGCAAGCAGAACAAAATCAGCTCTGATCAGACTGAAGCCAAACTCCATTGTTTCTTGGAGGCAGAGTAGGAGATCAGAAGCAAAAACATATGTATAATTTTTGTACTATTTCTGAACACTATTCTGCATTGAATGAAATTAGACATCTGCTTCAAATATCTGGAGACTGTGCAAAAAAATATAATGCGCAAAATGACCATTTTCCTTGAGGGACTGCGGGCCTGGTTTCCTTCGTGTTGTCTGGTGAAAACGACTACAGATTCAAATTTAATATTATTCTATATTCAACCCACATAACCAGGTTTGAGTAGTCATTTAATTGCACTGATTTATTTCTTCTTACCATTGTAGAGATCGTTTGTAACTGTTTCACAGCAAATAGACATCATTTCAGAGGAATCTCACTTTTTGTTTATTTTGATTCTAAACAAAAGATTCCTATCTTTTCAACGTGTCTGAAGTAGGAAATTATGGATTAATTTTACAGTGCTATTGAGCATAGGTTTTACTCTTCACTAGTAAAGTAAAAATATGGACACAAACTTTACAGCAAATATTTCATGTGAATCAGTTACTGAAGGAGCACATTAACACTGGGACACACAGTAGAGTGATCTGTAGACATACAAGAATAGCCAGGCAACATTAAAACTACAGTTCAACAAGACTGTAGAATCACGTGGGGACAGCAGAGGTTTTTTTCTGGCACTAAAGAAACTGTTTGCAATCCAGATATATTCTTGTGAAAACCATTCCTGGAGGATGAATATGGGAAAGACAAAGTAGTTACATTCATTATATTTTGTATCAAATTATACTAAATGTAAGACATTTAAATATGCAAAAATATGTGTCCTTTGAATAAGTAAGATCCTGGAATCATAGTACGGCTTGCATTGGAAAGGACCTCAGAGATCATCTACTCTACCTCCCTGCCATGACTAGACTGGGTGGCTGAAAGCCTCATCCAACCTGGCCCTGAACATCTCCAGGGAGAGGGCATCCACAACCTCTCTGGGTGACCTGTTCCTGAGTTTCGCCACCCTAATCTAAACCTATTCTCCTTCAGTTTAAAGGCGTTTCTCCTTGCCCTATCACCTTGTAACATGTCCCTCTCTAGCCTTCCTGTAGTTTCCCTTCAAATGCAGGAAGGCTGCTATAAGGTGACCCCTAAAGCCTTCTCTTCTCTAGGGTCAACAATCTCAGCTCCCTCAACCTATACTTGTAGCAGAGGTAATCCAGACCTGCTCCAATATCCAGTGAAAACAGTGGAAAGGCTCCCATTGACCTCAGCTCTGGCTGTAACACCACAAAGACCTTAAAACAAGACCTTGCAATGCGATTTTAACAAAGACATATATTGCAGCCAATGATCTCCTGTGAGTTATGGGAGCCAGTACTTTTAACTCCATATAATGAATGCACATGTATAAGAAAATCATGGAACACTGGGGCAGAAACATGGATGATCTTTCGAGGTTCCTTCCAACCCCTAACATTCGGTGATTTATCCACTTTTTCACATCTTACAGATGTGTTGCGGATGAGTTATTCTGATTTCATAGAAACGTGGGATCACAGAATGGCTAGGGTTAGAAGAGACCTTAAAGATCATCCAGTTTCATTCTTCCTGCATGGGCAGGGACACCTTCACTAGATCAGGTTACTCAGGGCCCCATCCAACCTGGCCTTGAACACTTCCAGATATGGGGCAGCAACTACTTTCTTGGGCAACCTGTTCTAATATCTCACCACTCTCACAGGAATGAATTTGTTCCTCATGTCCAACCTAAATCTCCTCTCTTCAAGCCTGGATCCCTTTCCTCTTGTCTTCTGGCTACACAATCATATAAAAAAACATACCCTAGCGTTCTTGTTGGCCCACTTCAGATATTGGAAAGCTGCTCTGAAGTCACCTGGAAGTCTCCTCTTTTCCAGGCTGAACAACCCCAACTTTTTTAAACATCTCCAGTGAAGGAGATTCCACAACCTCCCTGGGCAGCCTGTTCCAGTGCTCCGTCACCCTCACTGGGAAGAAGTTCCTTCTCAAATTTATATTGAACCTCCTATGTTCCAGCTTACACCCATTGCCCCTCGTCCTATCACCGGATGCCTTAGAGAAGAGCCTGGCTCCATCCTCCTGACACCCAAATATTTATAGACATTAATGAGGTCAGCCCTCAGTCTCCTCTTCTCCAAGATCAAGAGATACAGCTCCCTCAGCATCTCCTCAGAAGGGAGGTGCTCCACTGCCTTCGTCATCCTCGTTGCCTTACGCTGAATTCCCATCAGCAGCTCCATATCCCTCTTGAACTGAGGGGCCCAGAACTGGACACAATACTCCAGATGTGGTCTCACCAGGGCAGAGTAGAGGTGGAAGAAGAACCTCTCTCCATCTGCTAACCACCCCCCTTCTGATCTACCACAGGATGCTGTTGGCCTTCCTGGCCACAAGAGCACATTGTTGGCTCATGGTCATCCTGCTGTCCACCAGGACCTCAACGTCCCTTTCTCCTAAACTACTATTCAACAGGTCAGTCCCCAACATATACTGGTACCTGGGGTTGTTCCTGACCAGATGCAAGACTCTACACTTGCCCTTGTTATAGTGTATTGCACTTCTCCCCACCTAGCTCTCCAGCCTGTCCAGGTCCTGCTGAATGGCAGCACAGTCTGCTGGGGTGTCGGTGACACCACCCAGCTTTGTATCATCAGCAAACTTGCTGACAGTGCACCCCAATCCCTCATCCAAGTCATTAATGAATAGATTGAACAGGACTGGTCCCATCACTGACCCCTGGGGCACTAGATCCAGGCCTTCCAACTAGACTCTGTCCCATTGACCACTAATCTCTGACTTCTACCCTGTAGCCCGTTCATGATCCACCTAACTAACTGATCATCTAGACCACACTGCTCAGTCTGGCTGTGAGGATGCTGTGGGAGACTGTGTCAAATGCCTTACTCAAGGAATCTGGTGGCTCACTGACCAGAAACAGAAAGGGCTTCATCTGATTATTTCATCTGGGCTGCCCTGATGTAGTTCTAGTGTTACAGGGAGTATGACAAGGGCAGAAGAGTAAAGGCTGTCACAGGCATGTCAGAAAGCTTGTTCATCTTCCACAGGGCTCACGAGCATTCATTAATTACTAGTAAATCTACTTTCTAGATAGGCACTCTGTGTGAGATTTTTCATAAAGTTTTTACTAGAATAATTATTTCCTTCATTTAACAAATTTTTATTTGCTTTATTTAACAAATAAAGCTGTTATTCGGAGCAAGTTATTCAGAAAGTCAAGGGGTTTTTCCTTCACATTCACTCATCTTTGCACATAAAGTCAGAGAAAACTTTTTCTTGTTTTCACAAAAAGCAGGAAGTTCTAAATGCTTATTTAAAAGAGGGCAATGAACGCTTCCCAGTATGATGTAAAACAAATACCGTTTGCAGTTAGATTATTGTTCAGACAGACACAGTATAAATAGATTATACGAGAGGTTGTGAGAAATCTTCCAGAATTGATAGACTGAGATATGAAAATATTTTAAATAGGATGATTCTAATGCTTGTACTCAGACATATTTTCATTTTAGTCCAGTTACACCACTTTTGCCCCATGGCAGAACACTGAAAAAACAAGAAACATATTTCTCCTGAGTAGTTTGTAAAGAAAATGCTGTGTGACATTCTGAATAAGAAATTTTATAATAGGCAGCTTTTCCCCACTGCTTTTTATGAACAACCATTATAGCAGAAAACACTTAGAAACACATTTTTCAAAATAATAGTGAATTATCAGAAATAAATGTTCTCCTTGAAACCAAACTTTACTCAATCTCTTGTTTGAGTGGATTGTTAATGACTTAGAAAACTCCATCTGACTGCACATAAGGGAATTACTTATTTTCCTTAATTTCAGCGAATGGTGGACCACAAATTCAATCATGTGCACCAACTCAGTTATGTTTGCTCAGTGGTAAATTTGGGAATTAACACTTCTAAAATGACATCACATATTTGCACGGGTGTCTGTTTTGGGAACAGGATTAGAAAATTTAAGCTAGTATGGTATCATGTATTAATACAATGCTACATGAAAAGTAAACAGACACTTCACGTACTAAAACAGTCTTGGATTGCCTACACTTTCAGATTTGTTTTGCTTCTGCAGAACACATTTTGAAAGATTACTGTTTCCACTCGTATGGGCTTTGCCTGTACTGCGTATTTATCCACTAATAGTAAGAAACCATTTAGCATTTCCCAGCTCCAGTATCTAATACTTCATCACTTCTTGGAATGGGACTAGGGTGACATTCTTCATGTAAGGATATATGGGAAGTGGCGTGTAAATACTGCTATGCATCAGTAGCTACGGCTGTGCTTTATTTTATTGCCATACATATGCAGATTATCAGAGTAGGAGGAGTAGCAGGTGCTCCTAGTAAATGAATGTGCAGTGTATCAGCAAGGCAGAACGCATAAGCTTCTTGGCAGCATTCCTCTTTGCTAGTAATATCACTTTTAACTTTTTAATATACTTGGAGTACTTCTAGGTATCTAGTAAATTAGTTTTATATGCCAGAAAACACATTTGTACCATCTGAAAAGTTGAAACAATAGCAAGTTTGAGGTGGGAAAGCCTTTGAATCTTTGTCTAGAAGTGGTTTTTATTAGGTGTTTACCCAGTAACAAGATCATACAACAAGCATTAGGCTAATCTGTCATTTCAGATGTCTAGAAGCGATGACATACATCTTCACATTGAAATTACATATATTTTTAAAAGATGGTTTTAGTTTGCACTTACCAGCACTCATGGAAGAACAGGAATGGGGAAAAAGCAGCAACTAGAAAACAAAAATCCCTGAACACAAATAACTTCTTCTTGGGAAATACCTTTTTTATTCAAAGATGAATCTTTTCTGCCTTGAATTGTTCACTGCCAGTGACTTTATAGTGTACTGGCATTTGCTGTAATATATTTTGAGCAAAGAACTGATGATTTATTGGAGGGAACATTCAGATAATTATTTGAAACAACTTCCATCTGTATATAAACTCAGGGAAAATAAATACAAAAGACAAAAGGAATGTAATTTACAACTTATTTGAATACTTGAAAGGGTTTTGCCCTCATATATACCAGTATGTAGTGATAATTCAGGATTTATCCCAGTTTAAATACACTTCCAGTAAGTTTGTGAAATTTCCAACCCATATGTTTTCATATAAAGATTTCCATGGACAGGTGCTGACTCTTCTCTTAGGGACAGCTCTACATTTTCTGAATATTGTTGCTGCTGTTTGAGGTTTTTTAATATGATTCATGCAGACAAGCAAACCCTAGTATCCCACAGATATCTTACTACTGTCATTCCTCGGGTTTAAAATGACACTTTATGAAAAGGTCATAAATATTAGTCAACCCACTAAATGTAAATGTTAGGCAATATCTTGATCTTGCCATGCACATTCACATTTCTTGATACCTTGTAGATACATGTAAAAGAAACAGCTACAATTTAAACCACCACTTATATACATATATATTATCTGAACTCAGTACTGTTTTGCTCATTACTAAACAAACCTGCTGGACCAAACTTGAAATCTGCTTCTTGAGTGCAATAGCCAACAGTAAATAATGAAAAGAGGCCAGGAAGTTATGAGGCTTGTAAATACTCATAGAACTTTCCTGTTCTGGGCATCAAAATATATCCTGGAATGCCCAGCTAGGAAAAAAAGTTGAAAAATATTCTTTACACCTGACTTTTTGTCAAGTTGTTTCCTAAATGAACAATCTCTTAGTATCTATTAATACCTTTTGTGCAGTGGTTCCTGAGTTATCATAAGAACCACAGTTTATGAAGACACCTGCTTCTGGAGGGGATTCAAACACACTTATTCCCACTTGGATATGAAAGATGAGGTGAGCTGTAGCTGTGTCCCTCCCAAGATGCACTCACCAGGCCCAGGTCATATAGGGCCATCACCAACAGAGTTCCTATATCAGTCCAGGCTGCCACCTCCAGATGTAGTGAGATGACCTTTCCTGGATGTTGGAAAAGATTTTTACCCCAGTCTATGCTGAAGCTTTCTTGCTGCAGCAAAACTCCCTCACTCCCACTTCTGAGATGGAGATGAGATGGTCCGTTTTGTAATCTCAGTAGTTTGTAGGAACATTTTCTGTGCAGCTCTTTCTTTTCTAGATCTCAGCTCTGTTAGCATCTCCTCACAGTCCATGATTTCTTGCTCTCTGATCTTTCTCAGGGTTGCAGCTTTTTGTTCTGGCTTTTACCAGTGGCCAATATCTCTGTTAAATGTCATGCCCAGCCATGGCCTCCCAGTGCTGACTTCCAGACTACCTCTGTAGGTTACAGAACTCAGTTTGCAGATCTCCATTTTGCAGACAGTACTCCTGTCTACGTTAAACAGACTCCTTTTTTTCACTTTTCTCCCATAACGTGATTCATGCCAAGATTCTTTTTTTGCAGAATTAGTATCAAACATTTGCTCTCTATCATGCAGTTGCACTGATACTAGTCCTGTGTAAGTCTAGGCTATTCAACACAACGGCAAACTGGTTTCATCTGACAATGAGGGTATTTTCCTGGGCTTTAGTGATAATTCCTTATCAGCTGAGTACACCACTGAAGGATGGTTTCTCTGTTGAATCATTCTTCAGACTACTGTGACCACATCAGCGTTGATGTTAAAAAAGTGCTCTGACTGAAGAACTGAATTTACCTCCAGGACTTTAACACAATCAGAAGTGTATCTGTCTACTGCTAACACAGATGGGAACGTGTCAAGGTGTATCTTACTTCTACAGGCCTTTTATTTTTGACAAAATCTAGACAGTTACAACTTTTTTCCCCAGATCTTATAAAGTGTTTTTAAAAATAAAGGAAATTGGAAAGATAAGATCCAGTGGTCTCTCCAAAAAAATGAGTTTCCTGGCTGTGCAAAGAGTGAATGAAGAAGTCTGAGGCTGCTTCAGGGAGCAGAGCTAATGCACTGTGCTGGGCCACTTCTCAGCAGCTCGTGCAAGGGCATGCTAGGCTGAACAAGCCTCACGAAGAGCAACAAGGGAGATGGGACTATTTAGTCTAAAGAAAAGGAGGCTGAGGGAAGACCTTATTACTGTCCACAACTAACTGAAAGGAGGTTGTAGAGAGGTGGGTGTTGGTCTCCTCTCACAAGTAACAAGTGATAGGACAAGAGAAAATGGCCAAGTTACTTCAAAATATTAGGTTGGACATTAGGAAAATCTTCATTTAAAGGATCATCAAGCATTGAAAAACACTGCCCAAGGAATCATAAAACCTTAGGAACATTTAGGTTGGAAAAGACCATTAATATCATTAAGTGCAACCATTAACCTACCTCTGCCAAGCCCACTACTACTTTGTCTACACAATGCAGTGTTTAAGGACATGAAGTCTATGATCCCATTCAATGAAGAAGTTCTGTGACTGTGAAACAAGGCTGCATCTGCAGAGGATGGATAAAGCAAAGATACTTCACCTGCAGCTGTGATGGCACATAGTTGCTTGTAGAGTACAGCCAGGACTGAGATCCACCATCCCATTCTCTGGGGGTGGTTTACAGATGAAGTAAAGTGCTAAGCACTCAAAGACCAGACCCTAATACGCACTTTCTGGTCAATTAGGAGCAAACAATTTTTAAATTCATTTTTATTAGAATCATAGAATTATTGAATCAGAATATTAGGGGCCAGCTGACTTTTTACAGTTATTTCAGAATGACAGCCTACTCCCCCAGCCATTCAACAAATTAAAACAAAAAAATGTAGAAAGCTAAGTGTAAGAATGAAAATCATTCCGAATTTAATCTTTCGAGGTCCCTTCCAACCTGTGTTTCTGTGATTATCTGTGATTAAATATGTGCCTGCTAAATCTTACAGACAGTAAGATGCATTGCTTTACACCTTTGGCAGTGAAAATAGGCTGTCTTTAAAAACTTCCTTGGGAAATGTTTTTCTGCTAATCATAGAATCATAGAACCACTAGGGACTGGAAGGGACCTCGAAAGATCATCTAGTCCAATCCCCCTGACACAGCAGGATCAACAAGACCAAGTTGCACAGGAACACATCCAGGTGGGTTTTAAACGTCTCCAGTGAAGGAGATTCCACAACCTCCCTGGGCAGCCTGTTCCAGTGCTCTGTCACCCTCACTGGGAAGAAGTTCCTTCTCAAATTTATATTGAACCTCCTATGTTCCAGCTTACACCCATTGCCCCTCGTCCTATCACCAGATGCCTTAGAGAAGAGCCTGGCTCCATCCTCCTGACACCCACCTGTCAAATATTTATAGACATTAATGAGGTCATCCCTCAGTCTCCTCTTCTCCCAGCTAAAGAAACCCAGCTCCCTCAGCATCTCCTCAGAAGGGAGGTGCTCCACTGCCTTCGTCATCCTCGTTGCCTTACGCTGGACTCCCACCAGCAGCTCCATATCCCTCTTGAACTGAGGGGCCCAGAACTGGACACAATACTCCAGATGTGGTCTCACCAGGGCAGAGTAGAGGTGGAAGAAGAACCTCTCTCCATCTGCTAACCACCCCCCTTCTGATCTACCACAGGATGCTGTTGGCCTTCTTGGCCACAAGTGCTCACTGCTGGCTCATGGTCATCCTGCTGTCCACCAGGACCTCAATGTCCCTTTCTCCTAAACTACTATTCAACAGGTCAGTCCCCAACATATACTGGTACCTGGGGTTGTTCTTGCCCACATGCAAGACTCTACACTTACCCTTGTTATAGCTCATTAAATTTCTCCCTGCCCAGTTCTCCAGCCTGTCCACGTCTTGCTGAATGGCAACACAGTCTGCTGGAGTGTTGGGCATTTCTCTCAGCTTTGTGTCATCAGCAAACTTGCTGACAGTGCACCCCAATCCTTCATCCAAGTTATCAATGAATAGATTGAACAAGACTGGTCCCAGCACCGACCCCTGGGACACTCCACTAGATACAGGCCTCCAAGTAGATTTATCCCACTGGCCACTACTCTTTGGCTTCTATTCTACAGCCAGTTCACTATCCACCTCACTACCCTATTGTCCAGACCACACTGACTCAGTTTGGCTGTGAGGATGCTGTGAGAGGCTGTGTCAAATGCCTTATTCAAGTCGAGATAGACCACATCCACCGCTCTGCCGACATCCATCCACTTCGCTATGTCCTCATAAAAGGCTATCAGGTTGGTCAAGCATGACTTCCCTTTGGTGAAGCCATGCTGACTGTCCCTAATGACCCTCCTGTCCTTGATGTGCCTAGAGACAGCCTCTAGAACAAATTGTTCGACCAATTTTCCTTGGAAGGAGGTGATTTAAACGATACAAAGGAAAAGTCTTTCTGTGTACTGAACAGTGTTTGGCTTTGCTAACTGAAACTCTATTGCCATTCTGTAGGCTTATTTAAAAGTGAGTAAAAAAGAGATGACCGGTTAAAAGTAAAGCTAAAAATGGGGAACCATTAACAGAAAGCAAATGAAAGGCAATTTATTTCCTATCTAGTACAAAGTTTTGAAATACTAGTACAATGACAGCTGCTAAATATTTAGCAGAATAATGCTATTTATGTACGAGACAGTATAAATATAACTGTAGTCAGGAACCCATAAAAGAAAAAACCTGAATTTAACTTGAAGCCACAAATATGGAGATGTTCCATTGTCCTCTTTTACAGTGGAGGGTTGCTCTGCATATGCCTTTATCAACAGGGGACCTTGGCCTCTCCATGGGTGTAGGGTTCTGCTCCATTTTGTCATTTTCAAGCCTGATTAAATAGCAAGTGAGCTATTTCATGATTGATGCCAAACACTTTTGTACTTAGTGATTCAAAGTTCTTTTTCACTAACTTCAGAATTTTCTCTTTTTATATAACACAAAGTACACACAGACGTCTTCCCATTGTTTTGTGTTGCTGTGCAGAATGCATTTTTCAACTGTAGGAGAAGAGAAACAATAAATTAAAAATTGCAAACGTATAAAAAAACGGAAGGGGCCTGGAACTTCCTTTGTCCTCTTAAATTAAGTGACCTTCAAAAGAATATAAACTCTTTAAGGACAACAGTTTTTTCCTCATTTCAGGGAAAGTGGAACACTAATGGTAGTTAATGTAGTGAAAGACTCCATGGTTTTCTGCTGTGATCCAAGGGACTATAATGGCCGGGGTTCAATCTTTTCCTTGGCAAGAAAGTAGTTAAGATAATAGAACTACTACCCAAACCTGAGACACTGAGTTTGCGGCTCAAAAGGAGACTGAAGTTGCATTCCTGTGGGGGAACGAAAAAAAAGCTATTAAAAGAACTTCTGCCACACCAAAAAATCTTCTTTCTGAGTTAGGCCAAGGGTGTTTTAAAGTCTGCAGGAGCAGGGAAAAGCCAGCAGCTGTGCAGCACTTCCAAGCACTATGTAAGTCCTCTAACTTACTGCTCCCTAAGAGTCCACTTCAATTTCTTTTGCATTTATCTCAGGCTTCATATCTAATTGCACAAGCTTTTCTTTTCAGAAAAACAACATAGTATTTTGTTTAAAAAAAAGTGTGAACTGAGGACAAATTGGCAGCCTCAATTCTGAATGTTCTGCCTGTCTTTTTATTGGTTTGAAATAGATCCTGATGAAGTATAAAGACATTTTTTGCCTCCATAGCATCACGTTCTTTGTTTTGAATTACTTAGATGTCTGAGGATTGTCTGAACAGCTGTAATTAGAGAAGCATGTGAGAAAACACTCTCTAAGGAGTAACATGATACCTTTAGACAAAAAGGTTGTTTCAAAGGAAGATTTCAGCTGATTCCTGCACTTAGTAGTCAGATCTCAAGACAGTCAGTGGACCCAAAGGCAGAAAATCCAGTAAAGACAGCAACCTAGGCACAAGATTTTTTGTGAAGCCAGTATTATGCAGAGCCAAAGGAAAAATATACCATTCTCACTACTTATACAGCACTTCAGCTCTTAAAAGAAGCTAAATAGCACTGTCGTTCAGATGCTGCCCTATCATCAGACAGCTGGGTTTGCACAGTTTTTTGTACTGAAGATGAACAGGGAGGTGTCTGCTGCTGTTTTTAGGAACTCCCTCTCATCTACTCTTTGTGTTCAGTTTGCTTTACTGCTAATTCAGGAAGGATCTTTTAGATGAAAAACCATTGAAAGATAAAGGTAAAACTAATGTATACAAACAGAATAAGAAAAAAAACTTGTTATAAAGGCAGAAATTGACAACTGAGAAATTCCTCTTTGCTTTGTCTCAAATTAAGCAAACTTTCTTCTTGATCTAGAAATTAGACACGCTACATGAAAAACTTTGGAAAGAAGTGACATTGGTAGCAGAAGGGAGTAAATCACTGACACAGAAACATGTTGATGCTCAAGTCAATCTGGGAATCTTTTACTGGGATATTAAGAGAAGGAGGAAGAAGAGGAGAAAGAGGTGAAGGAAGATTAAGTTGTTGCCATGTGGTAGAAGGCCACTTTCCGAAGATGTGAAGAAATGTGGAGACTTGTTAGTGGAGCTCTGTGTCTTCTAAAGACCTTAGAAGCCCTCCGTTGTATCACACTAATCTTCACAGATTCATGCTGGATACTCAAAAAGCAATTACTCAACAGATAGTCAAAAACAATTTCCAAGCTGCCAACTGACTTTACAAGACTTGTGGATGCTACACAGTTAAGTGAAAAGAAGTGTCATATTAAGCAAAAGCATCTATAAATAATATAGCAGAAACATTCCCCTCTGAAAATGGAATTTTTACCTCTCTTGCCTTATTTCTTGATGCACATAAGAGAAATCATATTTCCTGCCCTCTAAACTGACTGTTCCAGTCTGTGTTGTTTCTGAGTAAAAATTCTTACAGTAGTTTCTTTTTTTTCCTCTAGGACTACACTGCCACAGGTATTCGAGCATGCTGTCTACACTATTGCATGACATTGAAATAATTACATTTTCAAATGTACTACAAACAACCTTTGCAAGCAGTAGGGTAGAGGAAAACATGCCAAGCCAAAAGTCTGCTCAAGTGTTTCAAAACTACACGCAGAAGTAAATTTTTTGTGAAAAATAGCTGACATAGAAGTTCCAACAAACAAGTTTGCCAAAGAAACCCTTTCACTCTTAAAACTGAAATATATAAGCTGCTCGCTTCAGCTAGAAAAAATTATTAGACATACATAATTCTAATAATTCTATTACTGCAGCTTATAGCATGCATCTTAAATAGTAGTCGATTAATACGCATTTCCAGGACATTACCAGATTCCCTGACTCAGTCTAGTAGGGTCATGTACAGAAGTAGTCATATGGTCCCTAGCAGATCTTTGGGAAAGGCAATGAGGATGTAAACCCAGGTGTGAAGCAGAAATTCTTTCTATCTAGCATCCAAGAGATACTGGATACTTTTAACATAGATATGCCGTGCTGAGGTGAGTCATCTTCTCAGTGGCACTTGTGCTCACTGAGATCTCAGACCTTGCACAGCTTCCCCAACCAACTACAAATAATTTACTGAAAAGCAAAAGTAGCTCCAACTCCATCTTTAAGACTGGGCAAAGCTTTACCTGATGTCTTGGAAACTGAAGTAGGCAATCTTGAATCCTATCAAACTAGGACTTAATGCAGGTTAAAGTCCTGTATTTATGGTTGCAAAAAACCCCTCACTTTGCATTAATCCACAAACCAACTGTTATGCCAACCTCAAATTTTGTTTTCAGAAATCTCTGGAATTCCCATCTGCCATGTCCACAGGTATCAAAACCAAATTTCTCGGACACAGCTGTAGAATATTTTTCAGCAGTTTTCTCATACGTTTTTAACTGTTAAGAAAAATTTACACTCTGAAAATGGACAAGTTTCTGCAGGGGAAACTATTTTAAGTAAGGATATGTGAGATTTGAGAGATTTTTTTTTCCACGTGACAGCTGGACTATGTAACCAAAAGTAATTATATTAATTACATTACCTTTATGTTTAACATGTTGGAAGCAGGAGAACTCATCCATAAATGCTGTATAAAGACAATCTATTTTCAGTGTGGCTTTTGGAAGAATGTGACACATTGAAACTGATTGTCATAGCTTGGGATTTTTAGAAGTTGTGAGATTCTAAAAACAACAAGATATGTGGGTAAATTAAGGAACTCTGATTCCAGTATTTAAGATGCTTGTAATCCTTTATCACAAAGAGTGAATAAAGCAATGGAGCACTACAGTTCTTGTGTTCAATGCACCTAGTACAATCGTGGTACAATTTAACCACAACAAAAAAACACAGTAATATCACTAAGCAGTGACATAGAACAATTTCATGTTGCTAAAGATAAGAATATTTGTAACTAAGCATAATAGAGCCAGAAGCAAGACACTGACACAACAGGCTGATGGATTAAAGGAAGTACTTCTGAAGAATAACAACTGGGTCAGCAGGTTAACAGGAGGGAGAACATAAGCAAGCAAGTGGAACAGTAAGGGAAGGGGAGTGTCTGGTTCAGAAAAATGTGCTGTATGAGGAACAGCTGAGGGATCTGGGACTGTTGAGCCTGGGGAAGAGGAGACTGCAGGGAGACCTTATTGCTGTCTATAACTACTTCAAAGGAGGTTGTAGACAGGTGAGAGTTGGTCAGTTCTCCCTAGTCATGAGTGATAAGACGAGGGGCAATGGCCTTAATCTGCACCAGGGAGATTCAGGTTGGATGTCAGGAGGAATTTCTTTACTGAAAGTGTTGTCAGGTATTGGCACAGCCTGCCCAGGGAGGTGGTTGAGTCACCATCCCCAAAGGTGTTTAAGAAAAGATGTTGCATTGAAGGACATGGTTTAGTGGTGATAAAAAGGCTAGGAAAAGATTGGACTCGATGATTGTGAAGGTGTCTCACAAACAAAACTGTCCTATAATTCTATGATTTTATCTTCAAGTCCCTTAATCATCCTTGTAGCTCTCCATTGGACTTTCCTCAGTAGTTTCCTTTCTCTCTTGAACTGAGGAGCCCAGAACTGGACTCCAGATGTGGTTTCAGTCAGCCAATTCCCTCAAGACTCTAGGACATATGTCATGAGGGCCCATCCATTTATGTATCTTCAGGTTCCTCAGGTAGTCACTTCTTCACTTACAGTAGGAGATATTTTGCTCCCCCAGTCACCATCTTGCTGTTTTTCCACTTGGGAGGTATAAGAGTGGCTGCTAGTGAAGACTGATGCAAAAATGTTGTTGAGGTACTTCTCCTCATCTGTTTTAACTCATTTACCACTCTTGCTCAACAGACAGGGTACGGCCTCTTTCAACTTCATTTTTTTATTGATGTACTTGTAGAAGCCCTTTTAGCTATTGTGTGTATCCCTGGCCAAGTTCAGTTCCTTCTGTGCCTTGGCCTTGCTGATCCCATCCCTACACAACCAGGCAGTGTTCCTTTACTCTTCCCAGAACAGTTGTCCCATTTCAACTGCCTGTGCAGTTCCTTTCTGTCTTTTAATTTGATCAGCAGATCTTGACTCAGCCATGCTGGTCTATTTCCTCCCTTGCTTGATTTCTTACATCTGGGAATCGAAAGCTACTGTGGTTTATGGAGAATGTCTTTAAGGTTTGCCAGATCTCTTCTGCTCCCTTGTCTGTGAGGACCATTTCCCAGGTGGTCTTACTGGGTCAGCTGTCAAGATGGAGAACACCACATCCGGTACTGAACCCTGGGGAACACCACCAGTTAGAGGCCTCCAATGGGACTCCGTACTGCTGATCACAACACTGAGCTCTGTTGTTTAGTCAGTTCTCCGTCCAGCTCACAGTCCACTTCTAACACACACTCCCTGAGTTTACTTATGAGGACATTATGTGAGACAGCATCAAAAGCCTTGCTGAAGTCAAAGTAGACAACATCCACTGCTTCCCTATGTAGTCACAAATATGTTCTCCTTGTTGAGGTCTGGCAGAGTGCCAGAATCTCCTAGACATATACTAATGCATTAAATCAATGTGATAGTATTAGTACAGTATAGATAGGATAGATATTATACCAAACACTATAGCTGTATGCTATTGTAGTGGAGTAGCACTGTGCTGCTTTTCTCATGTAACTTGGCAACAGAGGCACCGTGTGAGAGATTTCTCGTTTGGTGAGCCCTATAAATCCCAACAGCACTGCCTGGAACCTTCAGTTAATATATCCCTCCTTTGAAAACTGAGCTCACTGGGCTGTTCTCTATGAGTTAAGTCATCACCAAACCAAGGTTTCCATGGTTAAAAAATATTTACAGCCCATTTGCCTATAGTCCTATATACTACTTCTCCCCTACGGTAACATATTCTTAACTAAATGATAACTTTTACTAATAACTCCCTAAACCTGACATAACAACTTTATTAAGATAAGGGAATCGGTGGAAAGTTAACTTCCACATTAATACACTTCAAAATTTCTCTCTTCTATTATTTCCTCATGCTTAAATGCACTATCCACACAACAAGACATCTGAGGGGACTCTTGAACTGAACAAAGAGTAATTCTTTTTTATTGATTTCTCCCTTGTTTACACGATAACAATGAAAAACTATGTATTAGCATGAACTTAAAAGCAGCCCTGTAAGGATCATAGCTGCAGATTGCTGCAAAAGAATCTAGTTTAAACAGGCAGGATAGATAGGTTCCTGAATGGATTTGACCTCGCAAACGTGACCCCTGGAGTAGCAGCAGACCTCAGGCTGGTGTCAGGGAGAGAGTCAATACTTCAGAAGAAAATAATAAGTGGAAGGAAAGATAAGGAGAAAGAGGTCATTGAAAGGTACAAGGGATAATGAAACTGTATAAGGAGAGAAGGAAGTAGGAGGGGCAGCTGTTGCTTAGATGAAGTCAAGTCAGCACATGGTAATTACGTGTACAAATCTCCCACAGCTAGGAAGTTACCAAATGCTCAAAGGAACCCTCCTTAGGTAGCATCTGGAGCCACCCTTTCACTGAATTGTCTGGCTGAATCTTCTCTCTGATTTCACCCTGGAGGATGGGTAGGAAAGGATTAAGATGACCTGACTTCTAGTGTTTCTAAAACTCTCTTGTTCATGGTTATGGGATCAGAGTGATGCTTGGGAGAGTAAGAGTTACAGCTGGGCCTCATCATATCCCTTCTACTCCAGGACAGCCGTCCATGCCATCTGGTAGCAATGTGGTTTCTACCTCACACAAAGTCTCTCTCTTACCACACTGTTACTACAAGGCCTGTTTATTCCACTGTTGTAGCATATTCCCAGCCATCATTTATTCGTAACAGATGACATCGTTCCTGGACAAATATATGGTGAAGGTGCATTCAGCCCATACAAAAACCCTAAAGTGTGTGCAGAAAGTTCATTGACAGAATCTTCAAATTTATTAGCCTAAGCTTGTAAAAGCCCTCCCCTTATGCCTTTTATTATTTCCTTTTGTTTGCCTTCCAAATAGCAAAGTCTGTGTAGATGTAGCACAAATACTTAGGCCCACAAGCTCTCAGATGAAATCCATGCCTGTTCCTTTTCCGTATGGAAAGTAAGGCTGTGATTAGATATGAAATAACTGTACATCATAAATCTGCTGCCGAGGACTGAGTAATCTCATTACAAGAGGGAAATGACAGTTTATTAATCAACATATGGAGTGCTTTAGAAATGCTGAGATAGCCAAACTAATGTGGAGAGGCAGAGAAAGTCAGCTTGAGGAAAGGAAGGAACGTCTGGTGATGTTTTACATATGTAGCAACTTATATGGGAAAGACAAATAATATATCTCATGTCTGTACTGGGAAATAGTTCAGGATAATTATAAAAGTAAAGATCTTTGGAGTGCAAGGTCTGTATAAGCATTCCCTGTAAATACAATGGGTTATTGTGAATTTTCTTAAAGGACATGAGAACATATGTTTTCTGTGGTGGAAAGGAGATGTGTTGTTTGGAAGTCCATTTTCTTTGTGTTTGGAAAAGTCAACAAAACTCTTTTTTGACATTGCAGACCTCGTGGTGACATGTCAGTTTGGTGTTACGTGAAATGCAGAATTGAATTCAAAATAATGGGATTTTTTTTTTGAGCTAATTGTGGTTTTTTCTGGTTTAATTTGGTTTGGGAGAAGAGGAAAGCTCTGCAATTTTACACACACAGTTTATGCAGTTTATTAAGATTGGAGGGGGCTTTCAATGGACATTGGGTCCAACGCTTTTGCTTAAGCAAGATACAAATTACTGAAAAGCATAACCACCTAAAAAACCTGTCAGACTACACAAGAACACATCCAGATGAGAATTAAACATTCCAGAGAAGTGGACTTCACATCCTCCCTGGAAACCTGTTCCAATATTTAATAACCTTGACTGTAAAAAAGTTTTTACTTCATATTGAGGTGAATATTCCCGTGTTCCAGCTTGCATCCATCTTTTCCAGAGAAAGAATCATTCAGATTTATTTTTTTCATAATTCAACACAATGTCTCTAATGACAGTTGTTTTCACTGAAGGGGAAGCCGTAATATCAGTCCAGAAGACTTGTAGCTATCGACAGCATGTTTTTAAGAATCTTGATTGCCAAATCAGAATGCTTAATTATCACATTTTTCTCTTTCCATTTGTGAAATGTGTGTGCAATTTTTTAATTTGCACAATGAAATCTGAACAAAAGTCCAACTCTGATGGTCATTTGTTGGGTTTTTTTACTTGGCTGGGGGAATGTGTTTGCTCTCGAGGGTCAGAGGTTGCCCTTCATCAGCTGTGCACAAATTGAAATGTTTAACTTTTCCATTGGAAAATAAAGTGCTATGAACGTCTCTCCTGGAGCTAAATTAAATGGCAGTTTTATACCTGTCAGCTTACATCTTTCATACACTAATCACAAAGCTGTTTTGGAGACATGCCAACAAATATGTTTATAAGCCTTGAATACGCGAATTGTTCTTCATTCCAGACAAAAAGCAGAATCTGTTGAGCTCTTATGCAGAACAAGACATCTGGCACCCTCAAAGCCAGAGCTCCAGATGTGGGCAATGTCTCTACAGAGGTTGAGTAACATGGGTGGAGCTGTCTTCACAAACTGATGAGAGTGCAGGACAGGCCATATTTTGATTGAAACTGACTGCTTTGTCAGAAGCAGATAGAAATGTAAGAGAAGCAGTTGTGGCTCTGAGAAGGAGCTAGAAGTGAAAGACTGAAGACTGGAAAATTGTAGCAATAAAATAATCTCCATAATCTTTCTTTTTTTGCAAGCAAATTACCCTTGGTATTCATTGTAAATAGAATAGGTTTTGTTAAAGACATTTCTGTGTCATCAAATCATGTTCCTTTTATTGGGGGAAGAAAACAAACCCAAAACTATGCAAAACCCTGAATATTGGTTAACTGCTCAGATTTTATGGGACAACAAAATTTTTTACAGACCGGGGACATGCCACCCTGGCATAAAGCCCAGTCTTGTTTTATGAAGCTAAGCAGGGTTGGGCCTGGTTTGTACTTGCATGGAAGAGACTCTGGGTACACCAGGTGCTGTAGGCTTACCCTGCTCTGGCAGGAGGTGTTGGACTTAGATGATCTTTCGAGGTCCCTTCCAACCTTTAACATTCTGTGATTCTGTGAAAAAAGTAAATGTGCACAAGTGTCTTGTGGAAACTGCACATTTCACTGTACACCACTGATTAAATTCCTTCTAGTTAAGTTTTAAGTTTAAAAAAGTGTCATTCCCCTTCTCAAGGACATGGCTGTACAATGGCTGATACCATATAAGAGCGAGAAAATTGCAGTGGACACTCAGGATTCACAGCCATAATTTTTAAAAAAAGTACTGTGTCAAACTGTCTCCTGGATTCATGCCACTTTTTCCCTCTTCCTCTCTAACTGGCACTGTGGTGCCAGTCTGCAGATTCAATAGGGGGACATATTTTATGTGAAATACATTTATTTTTTTAATGTGATGTATCACAGTCTTTGTAAACTAATAAAGCTATAAAATCCTGTACTCCTCCTTACATCTAAAGCACTGGAACTGTTTTACACCTACACAGGCTTCACAAGTTTGAATCAAGTCAAAGGCAGTTTATGACAACAGAGTAGCACTAAAGCTCAGATTCATGCTGACTGAAGACTAAAAATAAAACTAAAAATCATCCACTGGTGAAAAAGTCCCCCAAAGAAAGACAGGGACTACACCATCATCAGTCTCTAAAGCTTTTCATTTACAGCTGGTTAGAAAGCAAAATTTGTGAGGAGATTTATTTAAAGATTTGTTGGGAGAACACTGAAGCAGTGCAGAAAGATGTACTGGCAATCACATTCAAACAGAATAAATGCTGTAAATAAATGTCTGGGAAGTCCCGGTTCTTACCCCTTAAAGTCTTGAACCAGTCTAGGCAATAAATAAATAAATATTGCTGCAGCTTGCCAGGCAGTCTGGTAAAGTTCTCTCACAATGTTTCCAGCACTGTGTGCCTAGGGCTTGTTCATAGACCACAAGGAAAACTTTTCCATTACCATTTTGGAATTTCTGTTTCTGTACAAAATTGGGAAACACAAAGCCACCATCAGCTCAGGGAAAAAGGAGTTTTAAGAAACTTCTACCAATCACCTTCAACATAGAAGCCGTCATACCGTATGTGTCACCTAACGCACTCCATGACTCATCTTTGTGCCAATCCAGCCACAGCACGAGCCACAGCAGGGATCTACTGTAGGATCTCAGGAAGTGTAGAAATGGTGAAATTAGCGAAGTGGAAGTGGTGAGGGCAGTGGATGGCAGCACATAAGAAGGATGTTTAACCAATCTGACCTCCTTCTATGATCAGCTAACCTGCCTAGTGGATGAGGGAAAAGCAGTGGATGTTGTCTACCTGGACTTCAGTCAGGCATTTGACACCAAGTGGTGAATGGGGTTAAATCCAGTTGGCAACCAGTAACAAGCGGTGTCCCTCAGGGCTCAGATTTGGGACCAGTCTTGTTTAACATCTTTATTAATGACCTGGATGAGGAGATTGAATGCACCCTCAGGAAATTTGCAGATGACACGAAATTAAGCAGGAGTGTCAATCTACTTGAGGGTAGAGAGATGCTGCAGAAGGATTTGGATAGGCTGATGGGCTGGGGCTAATGGGATGAAGTTTAACAAAGGCAAGTGCTGGGTCATGCACTTTGGTCACAACAGCCACCACCAGAGCTACAAGCTTGGGGAAGAGTGGTTGGAGAGCTGCCAGGTTGGAGAGAGCCAGAGCTGTTGGTTGACAGCTGGCTGAACAGGAGTCAGCAGTGTGCCCAGGCAGCCAAGAAGGCCAAAGGATCCTGGCCTGATATCAGGAATGGTGTAACCAGCAGGTGTAGGAAGATGATGGTGTCCCTGTACTCTGCACTTGTGAGACTACATCTTGAATACTGTGTCCACTTTTGGGCACCACAGTACAAGAAGGACATTTAGATGCTGGAGTGGGTCCAGAGAAGGGCAACAAGGAAGGCTTTGGAGAGGTCTAGAAAACAGACCCTGTGAAGTGTGGCTGAGGGAACTGAGGTTACTTAGTCTAAAGAAGAGGAGGATGAGAGGAGACCTTATTGCTCTCTACAACTACCTAAAAGGAGGTTTTAGCAAGGCTGGTGCTGGTCTCTTCTCCCAAATTATTAATGACAGGACAAGAGGAAATGTCTTCAAGTTGCATTGGGGGAGGTTTAGATTGGATCTTTGGAATAAGTTCTTTCCTGAGAGAGTGGTTGGGCACTGGAACAGGCTGCCCAGGCAGGTGGTAGAGTCACCATCCCTAGAGGTGTTTAAAGTAGTTAGAGCACTTGAAGCCATTGTCTAGTGGTTAGGGAGATGGAGGGATGAGGGCTGCACTTGATGATCCTGGAGGTCCTTTCCAGCCATAATGACTCTACATTTCTGTGATTCTGTGATGGTACAGTTACAGTTATACAGCAGAAAAGGGGAAAGGTCCTTTTCCTCTGGTATCAGAGCTACTGGTGAGAGCTTTGGTGAGACTTCTTGGACAGACAAGACAGGGAGAGAATTGTCTTTCTTCTCCAGAAGAGCTGCTTTTCCCCATTTATCTGACTACATCCAACTCCTGCAGTGCATGCAGGTGGCAGAAGAAGCCAAAGACGATATATGGTCCACAGGACAGCAGGGGAACAGCAGCCTGCTGCTTGAGACACCTCTATCAAGTTTCACCAGCACCACAGATATGCTGCCTGATGACAATCTTGACTGATTTGGGTATCATGGTCTCCAAATCTTTCAAGTGCTCAATCTCCGCTTTACATCAGGTAGAACAGCACCTTTAGAAACATCGTTGCAGCACTGGTAGGCTTCACTGGCTGTCCCAGTGTGTCCCAGTAATGTTTTACTTGGTTTTAACACCATAGAAATATATAGCTGGAAGGTGCCTCAAGCGGTCAGATGTTCAGCCCTGCTCCAACTTCAAGCACGTCTATGCCATACAGACATAGGAAGGAACATAGATGATTAAGGGGATTCTGTTATTTCTTTTAGTAACTATAGCAGTGTTCAGTTAATATCTGGCATAACTCTGTCTTGCAAACTACCCTGTGATCTAGGAATCCAGTCAGGCACTGTCTTCTGTGGAGCTGCCTTGGCATACCTGTTTACTGTGTTGAGAAATTATATCTCCTCCCAGATTCCTGTCTCTCTCTACAGCTCTCCAGACCATTTCAACTGCATAAAGTAAAGGAAACATGTCTACAAGCAGACAAACAAAAAACTGGAGGGTCTAATGAGTTCCTCCTCAATCTACTCTTCCGATTCACATGCTATAGCAAGCATCTTTTTTTGCAAGGGTCACTTCATATTTTGTGTCACTAATGCACTTTGTGCTTCACAGAGGGTGGCATTTGCTGCTGACACTGCAATTAATATCAGCAATCAGTTGTACTCACAATGTAGAGTCTTCACTGTCTCACAGTCCTGATCAGAACAAGTCATTTTTGACTTTTGAGATCTCCTTTCACCAATTACTTAATCTAGTTCATGTCTAGAAACCATGCACAGAAGATGGCACGTGTTCCTGTATTGGCAAGAGCAGACAGGAGCCCTCATGTTGGAGCCACGAGTATATCACTGCAGACAGCTGCTCACAGACTCAGGGCTGCTTGCAGCCAAGCCTGCTGTGTAAGTTTGGAAGATGGCTGCGTGGAACAGAACAGTGTCAATCCACAAAGCAGCACGTTGTTTCTCCAGAAGACTGCCATGGACAGCCCAAGTTTTTCAGAAGTTGCCAGAGAGCTTCCCCCCAGCATTAAGTGAGACTCACACTGGATGGAGGCCTTTGTGCAGAGCTGGGTGGAGTACTGCAACCAGCAATCCTGTTCCCTCCCTGCACTGTGGGGTTGCCTCTGCTGATGGCTAGCATCAGTGCCACAGTGTTGGCCCCAGACCAGCCCCGGGAGGGAGTAAAGAGATCCCCTGAGTGTATTGGAAAGGGATTTTTTTAAGTCCATTGCAGGCTATGAAGAGCAAGATAGTGAGGAGAGCCTACTACACCATCTTTTACCTTTATATGGTCAGGCTAAGTTCCAGAGGGACATGCCTGAGATAACATGCTAAGCTTAAGAAACTTGCAAGGGAAAATGGTGCCCAGTCTTGAAAACTTCATGAACCTTCTTAACAAAGCTTCCACCATGTGCCTTATTGAGAAGGAAAAATGGAGGTCCATGGTGCAGTGGGGCAAGCACTCTTCCCACGCCATATTGTTCCTTCTTACTGAAAGGAAATTGTGTTTTTCTCCCTTCCATCAGCCTTAATTCCCTGTTTCTTCAGGGGCTGGGGTTCTCACTTATCTTTCTAAGACACAGTGTTGTTATTGTACCTCTAATTACTTCTGCAACTTCCAGTACATCTTTACTGCTGAAAGGGGTAAGATGATAGGGACCCATCCCACTAGACCAAGTTGCCCAGAGCCCCATCCATCCTGGCCTTGAACACTTCCAGGGAGGGGGCATCCACAGGTTCTCTGGGAAACCTGTTCCAGCGCCTCATCACCCTCATTGCAAGGAATTTTATTTCTTCCAAAGATCTAGTTTAATTCTACTTTCTTCTAGCTGTAAATCATTTCCTCTTGGCTTATCACTAGATGCTGTTGTAAAAAGTCCTTCTCCAGTTTTCCTGTAGGCAAATACAAAATAGGTCTAGAACTTCCCAGATCTTTTTAGGTTCATTGTACTACACTGTTGCTCAGGGATATACCTGAGCTTTTTGGATATATGTGGCAGCTTGACTGGAGTTTCTGACTAAGAGCAGTCACATCTCATCTGCCAGCATTTATCAGAGAGCTGCTCATCTAATAGAAAATCTGCAAGATCTGTAGAAACATTCCCAGAAAATGTTAATTTTCCATGTAAAATAAGCATGGTAGGGAAAATACAAATATATGGTCTCTCCTTTGTTTTTCCTTCCTCACCCACAAGTTGCACAAGTCCACACATACACACAGCATCAGATTTAATCTAACAAATGGTATTTTATTCAGCAAGTTGTATCTGAAGAACCTCTAGCATGTTGAGCCTGAGGTTTGGACCACAAAACCAGTCCTACATCATGAGCAGTCATGTGCAATTCTAGGCAAGATAAGCAAAAGTTTATGGTCTTACATCAAAAAAAGCTTGCAGACAGGACTTGTCCACCTTAGCTACATCAGAACTGGCAATGTACTATCGTAAAGCACTTGAGGGCTCTGGCAGTCACAAAGCAGAAACATAAATACAGTCCAGCTTTTCTAACATAAGCACTTTAAAAACGGTTATACTGTAATAGGTAAAAGAGCTGTTAGAAGGCAGTGCTTTGCCTAAAAAATCTTAGACCACATCAGACTACGCTATTGTCTCCTAACAACTACCTTTAGAAAAATCACAACAGAGTTGGCATATGCCAAGTACAACACTCAGGATGGCCAGCCACTATCACAGCCTTCCATTTGTGATCTGGAACTAGGAAGGTAGTCCTCAACAGAGGCCCCTTTCCTCTTAATGGCTCGCAGCTGACTCTGCTGGCATTTATTCAGCTCCTCCCAGAAGAAGTTTATGACGTGTTTAGGATTCAATTATTGCTGAATCAGTGTGTCTTCATTCAACAGAGAAATACGCCTCCATTATCGTCTTGCACCGAGGTTAATTAAAAGCAGCTCTTCAGCTGTTTGTGGCCTCTTTTCCAGTGTATTTTGAGTCATATCAACCATGATATCTGAAAGCAGTGGTTCTGCTTGTTATTAGGGAACTCAAGTATATCTGGCAAAGGCAGTTTTGCACAGAAACGTTTAAAACAAATACCCTTATGTTTATACATGTGTGTGTGGGTGTGTTCATACATATATATATATACATATATACACTCCTATGTGTCCTTTAATTCACCCACGCATTCATAAAAAGGACAATGCATCTAGCCATCTTTCCACAGTGGATGTGATCTCATGCTAGAGGAAGTCATGAAAGCCTTGCTGGAAAAGGCAAGGCCCTGATACTCTGATTTCACAGCTGTGGCACCTCAGCTACTTTCAGAAAGCCACCTCTGTCATGCTCTCAGATAAAACACACTGGTGTAGAACACTCCCCAGTACTTACTGTTAAATGGCAAATAAGAAAAAGAAATGAAAATAAACAAAAGTGTTCACCGTGGATATTTCACAGGGCTACACGTGGCTTTGTCACTAACATCAAGCTGCCACGGTGCTGTGGTAGGTTTTTTTCCAGATATCCCACACGGGAAGCAAAACCTCTGCTTGCACAGTCCCTCCACTGCCTTCTATCTAGTTTTGCATTCTCCTTGATTGTAGTTGGACATTTGAAAATGTGTGCTGGAACACTGATTACAACTGCAGTAAACTTGAAATACCTCTATAGTTAAATTGTTCATGTAACACTGATTTTGGTTTGGTTTTGCCTTTAATTGGATAACAACAACCATTCCACAACAAATTTACACATACCATAAATAAAGAGCAGAAAAAGACCCTGATCAGTGATGCTATTTAACTCTCTTCAAGTAGCAGACTGACAGAACTGCAGATGCAGATAAAGAAAGGCTACAGATATTCCACAAAAATGTTGAAAAAGAATGCTTGGTCAACCCACTGGTCAAGCTCTAGTAATTCATGTCATACAGTTAAAGGTTGCTGTTCAATCTTTCTTCAGTGCTGGTTTTAGAAAGGGAAGAGTGGAGAAGGTTACTCAACATATAGATCTTCCCCTGAAAGATACTGCTACTGTTTTTGCTGCAACAGGAGTTGATCAGCTCGTTCAAAAATGAGGAGAGCCTTTACCATCCAAGCTCATAGGATGGAAGTTATGCAGAACATCAAGGGAGCAGTTTCAAGAATGAAGCAGAAGAAAGATCAAAAGGATCAAAATGGATTTGTCTTTAGTTGAGGCTTGACTTGGAGATTGCTAAGACAGAACGTCTTTGATCTGGAATCTTTTATTACTGCAGAGAATAAACTGCAGTGAACAAAACATTCACCTCAATTATTCCTCTCTTCTCATCCCCTGCCCCAGGATAGTGAACAATTCAGAACCTGATGTAGGTTTTGGAAATGTAGCTGTGTACTGTGTTTCAAAGTTCCCTTTATTTGCATTTCTAGCAACTAGCCACAAAGGCTAAAAATTGTAAAAAAAACCAACAAAACAGCTTGGGTTTGGGCTCATGCTAAAATGAAAGACTGATTCTCTAGACAGCTCTGAGGCAAAGGACACTGTGCCAAGTGTAATTTCACATCCTTGCTGATTGTCCTCTTTTTCTGGTGCAGCCATTCATTTGCTCTGTCACATATCCCAAATTATAACAACATTGCAAAGAACATTTATCAGAAAGCTTCTGGCTTATCATTGTCAATGGTTATGTGGGTTTCTCTGGAAGTTTTCAGACTTTTTTGTCTACTCTGTTACCAAAGACATATTGCCCCTTTCTATTTTTAAAGAGGAATTGAGGTGTTATTCCTGTAATTGCAAAGACTGTGACTGTTCATTCATACTTCTTTTCATCAGAGCAAATGAAAATTGGTTTAGTGAGAACTGTGAAAATATATAATTGCGAAAAGATAACTTATGCAGAATGGCCAGGACTGTCTTTTTCTGTGTGACAGAACCTTTGCCAGGGGTGGCTATAACTGGCTATTAAACCTAAAGAAGAGCCGTCTGACTTTCCAGGGTCTTGAGCAATACAAAATTCAAGGCTTTGACTGGAATAGGGCTGAGGCACATACTCTATTCCACCCACTGTGTAAGTTAGCATGATTTATTAGTCATTTTTCCCAGATCAGAATTCATTGTTTTATAGTTTTAGAAATTCCAAGAAATTGTATCTGGATCCTCTAGCCTCTGTGAGACAGAAGACAGCTTGCTTTGAAAACAGTAATAGCAGATGTGTGATGTTTCCACCAGTACCATAGAGTCATTAGACTTTACATGGTGTAAAGGAAAAAAAATAGTTTTGAAAGTAACGCTAGACATTCTTCCAGTATTAGGAATGAGCTGGATAAATATCCAGAGAAGGACTTGATTTTTTTGCTTAAATACTTTAAAGAAGCTCTGGTCACTCATGGAATCATGACATTTTGCAATCTTGTGCCTAAACTGTAATCCCTCTTTACTCCTCTCCTGACTTTTCCTATGACAGGTATTGAGATGCCACCCTTCAACAGAATGTGATCTTTTCATGATAAAAACTGCTGGCCTGAAGACTCTCATAAAGTGGATCTTTTGAGGAATAATCCTTAGTATCATATACTGTCGTTTTCAGTATATGATCACAAACACACACGTGCAGAGGAACGGGGACATTTTTTTTTTCTTAGATGTGATAGTAGAATAAATGACATATAGTTTTCCTCTATCTGGAAGAGCAGCTCCATGTCAAAGCAGATAACAAAATGAAAGAAACACACTGACAGCAGCCAGATAGGAACTTTTTTTTATGGCCATGACTGAAAGAGAAAAGTCTTAATAAGTATTGGTTCAGATTCACTCCACTTTGGTCCAGACAGTGGCCAATTCAAATGAAGCCAAATTTTATCCTTGTTCTGGTTCTGACAGCAATAGACTCCCTCTGTAAATGCCAGTGTGAAATAACTAATAAAGTTTGAGTCTTCATTCTTTCTGTGCTGTTTATGAAGTAGAATTTTGAGTAAATATAATTTAAAAGAAAGCTCCATGGATTTCTTTTGTCATCTAATCACGGGCTGCAAGCAGGAAAGGAGCCTCTACTTCACATTTCTGTAGATCAGTTGCTGAATGCTACATCCCAACAACAGTTCGGTTACTGTTCTCAATGTACTGTCAGTGTTATGAAACACTTATCCATAAGGAAAATTGCTCTATAAATTTGGTACAAAAATGTGGATCTTTCACTCACTATGATTTTGAGAGACTCATTGTACATAGCAGAAAACTTAAAATCTCTCCAGAGTTGCTGTAAAGACCATATATTCTCTTCTACCTGCAGTATAATATATGATCATAGGATCATAGGATGTTAGGGGTTGGAAGGGACCCAAGAGATCGTCGAGTCCAACCCCCCTGCCGCAGCAGGACAAAACTATCTAACACAGATCACAGAGGAACGCATCCAGGCGGGCCTTGAAAGTCCCCAGAGAAGGAGACTCCATGACCCCCCTGGGGAGTCTGTTCCAGTGCTCTGTGACCCTCACAGTAAAGAAGTTCCCCCTTGTGTTGAGGCGGACCCTCCTCTGCTGCAACTTACACCCATTGTTCCTTGTCCTATCACAGGGAGTAAGTGAAAAGAGCCTGTCCCCCCGCTCCTGGCCAGCCTTCAGGTACTTATAAACATTGATCAAATCTCCCCTAAGTCTTCTCTTCTCCAGACTAAAAAGCCCCAAGTCCCTCAGCCTCTCCTCATAAGCC